>JAUPFT010000015.1:33753521-33793521 GCA_036936625.1 Parnassius smintheus behrii | reverse complement strand
GGTGGAATAAACCTAACTAATCACACAAATCACCCAATGATTTGTGTCCCGCCTTTTGTCCGCGTTTTGTCTCTCGGAGGGGCGAAAAGTGGATTTCGGAGGCCCGTTTGGCTACGTTGAATGTATGTGGAGCAATGAATGATAAAATGGATGAAGTATGTGACATGATGTATGATAGAGGAATAGATGTATCATGTGTAAATGAGACGAAACGGAAGGGGAAGGATGTCACTACACATGGCATGTATACCGCATACTGGTCTGGTGTAGACGAGATCGAGCGGGCATGCCAGGGAGTAGGTATCATCCTTTCAGAAAGAATAGGCAACTGTGTGAAAGAGTATGAATGTGTAAGCCCAAGACTGCTATGGATACGAATGAAAGTGGGCTTAAAGAAGTTGTTTGTGCTAGGGGCCCCAGACATGTCTAAGCCCACTTATATCCGAGAGCAGTTTTGGGAAATGGTAAGGATGGTGTTAATGAAATGTAAGGGAAATGAAAATATTATTATGATAGGAGATTTTAATGGAATGATTGAGGTGAGGAGGCTTGGTTACGAAAAGATATTGGAAACGTTTGGTGATGAAAGTATAAATGAGAATGGTGAAAGTCTCCTCACCGTATGTATGGAAAAGAATATTTTTGTGACGAACAATTTCTTTCGTCACAAGAAGATTCACATGTATACTTGGGAAAGAGGTGACGATAGAAGCATGATTTCATAAGGGTGGATAAAAGAATGAGGAGTGCAGTGGTAGATACAAGGGTTTACCGGGTGTCTAACGTAGGAACGGATCATTATTTGGTTTCATGCCGAATTAATGGTCTTTTCAGGCGTTGGCGCCATCGGTCATCTGTGTCTACCACTGCATTACAGCGTATTAGAACAGAAAGATTACAAGATGAAGGTGACAAAAACAAGTTCAAATGTAGACTGAAAGAAAATATAAGTGGTTTGGATGAATTATGTATGAACTAGTTAGACTTGGCGAAAGTATGGCTAAATATTAAGAATGGTTTAGTAGATGCAGCTACCGAAGTATGTGGTTTTAGTAAGAGAAAGAATGAAAGGAAAAATAATACGTTATGGTAGGATGATAAAATACGTATTGAAGCTGAAGCAAAGAAGAGAGCATGGCTGGATTTACTAGCAACAAAGGCTGGTAATTTAGAAGTACGAATGATGATATCGAAAGAAAAAAGGCAGTCATTAGACATCTAAATAAGAGAGTAAAAGAAGTAGTTGAAAGGAAAAAGTAAGAAAGAACGGATAAAAATTAATGAAGAATATCGGATAACTTCCAGGCAAATAATAAAATGTTCTGGAAACTCATAGGAACTGCCAGGGGACATTCAAAGCAGCCTATAATGAATTCTATAAGAGACGAGAATGGCTATATCTTGAATGATGAAGTTTTGAGTTTAGAGAGATGGAAGGAATGTTTTGAAAGCGTGTTTATGAGTGAGGAGACGACGTATGGACTAAACGAAATAGAAACTCCGAAAGAAGTAGAAAGAGGTAGCGGGATAAGTGTAGATGAAATATTGAAAGCAGTGAAAAGCATGAAAGCCGGTAAGGCTGCCGGATATGATGGAGTTTCACTCGAAGTGCTAAGGGCTGGAAAGGAAGTGGTGGCAGGCCTGCTGCACACATTGTTTAATTTATGCTGAGAACTGAAGCGGGCACCGGTAGAATGGTGCAAAGCCGTGATAGTCCATTGGGACTATCACGGCTAGGCTATCACTATATAAAGGAAAAGGGTCACAGCAGGTCTGTAAAAACTACCGTGGTATCGGCCTTCATAGCATTGTTGGATAACTGTATGCAAAGGTACTAATTGAAAGGGTCATGAAAGGGGTATGAAAGTGAACGCAAGTAAGACGAAAGTTATGGTTTTTAAAAGAGAAGAAAGTAAAACGATATATGAAATAAGAATAGAAGGGAAGTTGATCGAGCAATGAGATGAGTTTGTACATTTGGGTCGCGTATTTAGCAGGGATGAGAGATATGTAAGGATATAGAACGACGAGTGAACGCAGGAAATAGAGTTAATGGGGCCCTACACTATGAAGAGTCAGAATGTGTCAAAAAAGGCACGTACGGCAATTCAAAATGCTGTGTTAGTCCCACTTTAACGTATGGTAGTGAAAATTGGGTGTGGCAGAAGAAGCACGAGAGTAGAAGAAACGCAGTAGAAATGTATCGTTAAGGAGCATGTTAGGGCTGAATCTGAATGACAGGGTGAGAAATTGTGTAATTTGTGAAGAGTGTGGTTTACAAGATGATATTGTGACCAGGATTAAGAAGGGTTGCTTCGGTGGTTTAGTCACGTGGAAAGAATGAGTGAGGAAAGAGTAACAAAGAAAATTTATGTCGCGGAAGTGAATGGCAGAGTCGGAAATAGACCTCCTAGGCGAAAATTTATCGACTAAATTAAACATTTATTGAAAAAGGCCAAATTAGGAGTACCCTTAACCGACGAACATGTATGAGTAGGTATATGGATGTGATAGAGGCGAGACAGGTTTGTCAGGATCGTGCCAAAATGGAAGTCTGAAGCGTACCCCTCTAGGTGACAGGCGTGAGTGTTTATATATATGTATGTACAAATCACCGCACCGGTTCCAACACTTATAAAAATACACACTTTACTTATATAAAATAACACACTTATAACAATTTAAAAATAAATAAATGGATAATTAAGCAAGAATTTCTTAGTTTTATAATATACAATTAGTATACTTCATAAGAAAGGTATGATACATCGACACAGAATTCTACTTACATTGCAAATTTAAAAGGTATTCTTTTAGTTTTATTTTAAAAGTGCGAACTGTTTTACTGCTTTTGACCGGAGGTGGTATATTATTCCAACACTTTGTGGCGGCATACCGAAAGCTACCACGAAACGCGGTCGTTCTGTGTCTTGGGTACAATAAACGAACAGTTTCCCGCAAGAGACGTTGCGAGAATCTGAGCCTCTCATATAAATGTTTCGGTTTTTGATTTTGTAATGTTTTATAAAGTAAACTGTAATGAACCGATCTACGGGATTTCATATTAATAAGACATGACATCTACGAGGAATTCGATAGCAGAACCTAGCGCATGCATTTTTTACTCGTTGTATGACAAGTTTTGTTCGCGCAAGCAAACACTCTCCCATGAGAATATCAGTATAATTTAGCTTCGAGAGTATTTATGACTCACCAATTTGAACCCTTAATTTTTCACTTAAGTATTGCCGGATATTATATAGTATTTTTAATCTGTAAACACAATTTTTCACTGTATGCGTAACATGATTTTCAAACCTTAGTCTACTGTCCATAATTATACCTAAGTTACGAACTTCAGACACCTGTTTAATATGGTCGCCACCAACAACAATTTTGGGCTTATGAGCATTCGTTCGTTCCATTAATTTCTTTGGCCCCAAAATCATGAACTTGGTTTTATTTGGATTTAAGATGAGTTCATTATCATTCGCCCTTCAGCGATCATGATTAACTTCCGTTTTAGTTTGTTAACTGCCTCGTTTGTGTATAGAAAATGATCATCTATTATGTCAGGATCATTCAAGTTTGATAGCAAAGCAATATCTTTTTTGTTGAAGTCTACTCGTACCACATTTTTCTTTAGATTTCTTCAAAGTATTAGAGGATTTTTTGAATTTTTATTAATAAAATAGCGAAAGTAGGCTCAGATCCTTATAATATTTTTTGTCTCCTTTGGAATTACGGATTCGGAATTATAACCTTTGTGTCATTAAAAATATTATAGAATATGTTGAAGCAAGCAAAAGTAAAATAATAAGCATATTAAAACATTTATGTATCTTAACTTTATATACCGGTAATCTGCCAGAATATAACAATGAAACGTAGATATGTTAATATAACATATAACATCTACACTAATATTATAAAGAGGAAAGATTTGTTTGTTTGAAATGAATAGGCTCCGAGACTACCGGACCGATTTGAAAAATTCACTCACCATTGGAATCCTAAATTATCCCTGATGAACATAGGCTATATTATATTTTCAAAAAAGTTAGGGATCCGCATGAAAACTTCGTTAATGTAACGCACGGTGTGAAAAAAATACCAAAAGAATTCTTACATCGCGCACGCTGTGGAAACTATTGCCAATAGAGCAAAGTGATATACCACAGTTAGTTGATATAAAATATCAATATCTACAAAAAAGCCCGTGATATCATATGACTAACTATTACAGTTATGTCAAAATAACTCCCTTTTCATGTTAAAATATGCAATAGTAACGCCGAAAAATCCTTATATCACATACGCTGCTGAAACTATTGACAATAGAGTAAAGTGATGTACTACAGTTTTGTAGGAGACATCAATATCTACAAAAAAATCTGTAATACCATATGACTAACTATTACAGTTATGTCAAAATAACTATTTTTATGTTAAAATATGCAATAGTAACGCCGGTACAAACTTTACCAAACTTAAATGTTTATTTTGCTGGCACAAAATAAAACGACATCAAATATCGTTTACAGGGAAGCTCTGACCTAATAAATTTAATGGCTTATGTTTTGTAGATATTGTCTTTATACAAATATAATATCTACATAACATATTTCGCATAACATACTTCTAATAATAAAAATAAAATAATCAAATATTAAAAAATAACAAAAAAAGAAGATAGCTGATGTTATAAGGAGTAACGTAGTCTTACTTTTATTTTAGAAAAGGAATTGGGGCCTAACGCAAAAAATTCAAATCCATGAAATTCAATCGTAATAAATTTCACGCAGACGAAGTCGCAGGGAACAGCTAGTGAAATAAAAAAAATGTAATTTAATGTGAGAAGTTTGTATAAAAATAATTATAAATAACATATTCCTATTATTCGCCGAGTGACATAGTTTTAGAGCCAACAGCTTCAAGACCAAAAACCTTAGTTAAATCTTCTTCCGACCGAAGGCGATGTCGCTCACTCCCATGTTCCTTCCTTACATAAATCTTTCCATCACGTGACCATACTTACTTCCAACCAAGCCCTTTGGCTGTCGCATGGGCTTTATAAAATAGCCGGCTATTGTGCTTAGTAAGACGCTCGTTGACATAAATGGTACGAGCTATTCTCGTCAGTCCTAAACCTTGAGTGGTGATATTGCGCCGTACGCGTGCCGCCTGTATCAGTGCATCACGCTGAGCACGACGCGCCAATCGCACGACTAAAAGGCGTGGCCGCGAAACTGAAGAGCCCTCGCCATTATCACGTAGGAAATCTGTACGCTCTGAAAACACCACATCGCGCTCATTCAGGTTCGCGCATAATTTCTTGGCAATATCCAATATAATAAGTACGGTATTTTCACCACTCGTTTCTGGGAATCCCGCTATCTGGATATCATTAGCGAGTAAGTCTTGGTCACGTTCCAATATATGAGACTGCAACTGTGACACAGTCTCTTCCAAAGTCGAAACTTCACAGCGTTGTAAGCCTTTTGACTTGTCTTCTAAGGCCGGTTTCGATTGAGTCAGTGCGACTGCTTTACATCTTAATGACAGTCATTAGATCTGTCAGAGAATTATGGGACAAGTGCATCTCAGCACGGATGGCCTTCATTTCACTAAGAAGCAGTTTGAAGTCCATAGCTTCTCTTCTCCATGATGCTGCTCTCTCTCTTATCCATGAATGTTCTTGCCCCGAGTATTTTTGTCGGTGGTTTGCCACGGACTGCCACATTCGAGTTCTCTGGTGAAGCAACTGGGGACTAGAAATTTCAGACTCAGCAGTATGTACTGGTAGCTTAAGTACGGAGTTATGTTGTGGGGAAGTAGCGTGTACAGCAGCTATTTACTACCCAGAAGAAATGCGTTAGAATACTAGCTCAGATACGTATTAATACTAGCTGTTGACCATATTTCAAAAAACTACATTTTCAAGAAGATTAAAGATACACATAACATAAATATACGTAACAAAAATAAATTATATCTACCATAGTCGAGAAGAATAAAATAGCATATGACAATAAAAGTTTATAATAAATTACCACAGAAAATAAAAAACGTATCAGAATTAACCAAATTTTAATCAAAGCTCAGTAAACATTTAAAACAAAACCCCTTCTACTCAGTGATTTGTATTTTATAACAACAAATGTATATTTATATTTATCTAGCTTCTAAGTATATTTCATATAAGGAGTGTCGGCGTCAAATTTGCAGTGCCTGAAAAGGGTGTCTAAGCGATCGTTCCATCACCACAGACACGACTATCCTTGCGAATAAGCATGATCTTGTGTTGATTGACTGAGTGCTGTTGCCATTCCGTATTCCGGCTCAAAAGGCGACCGATATGTGCGGTGGTGCTGGTGCTGACCAAAATTATTCCTATAGTCGTTCCTTCCAACGGGTCAACCTTTCGGATAATATCGCCGACTAGGACTGTGAATGACAAATACAGAAGCTAATTTTAATCTTTATCCGGTTTAATTTTTTTCCGGTTCGGTTTTATTTATATAATTATTTCACTTTATTTTCCGTATATGATCTTATACAACATGCAATTTATTTTTACATTATGAAGACATATAAAAATGATTATATGTCTTCATAATGTATATATCCCAACCCGATGAGATTTCAGTAAAAATATCCCAAATAATTATTAATAAAGATATTTTATGGAATTAAGAAACTAAAGAAAGTCATTAAGATGAACTTTATTATATATTTATTTATTCTTAAATAAAATGAGTGACTTGAATAACAACTATCAAATACGTCGCACATAAACTTATAAATTTTAAAATCATTTGTAAGTCAATAGTAAACATGTCGTAAATGAAAACTCGCAACGGCGAAACTTCAATAGTCTCCACAAAAGCCTTCGCTTGAATTCTCATACTTTTGGGCAGATCGTAATCCATTATTATTTTGTTAACAAGAATTTTTGCACAATCTCTAATTTTAAGAATTTTTTCACATTTAAGACACATCATGCTTAGTATAGACATTTCTAAAATACTCAAAACCATTACTTTTAATAAATATCTGAGATTTTTATCTGCCTTAAATGAATACAAAGCGGTCCAAAATGTGATGATTATAAACGAAAAGGTCGATATTAATGAAGTAAAGATTAAGCAGCTAAAATTTTTGTTAAATATTTGACAGAGCTCTCCAATTTGATCGTATGTTACTGCCAAATCACAAAGTTTCCTGTTGTTTGGTGAAACTGGCCCTATGTAGTTAACACAACCATCAGCATAAATTATATCACTACGTACATTAAAAGCAAGGTTTTTGTTTAATTGTTGATATCTTACAAACTTTGAAAGATACTTGTTAATTATCAGCAATCGTTCTTGAAGCATATCCGTTAATTTGGAAAAAGTAAAAATTTCCAAATTGCATTGGAAATATATAAATAAAACCACTATGTGGCCGATTCGAATTTCAATCTCATTAAACATACTAAAAATTAATACAGCCAGGAAATATCCACAGAGTAATGTTACTAATTTATTGGTTTGCAAGCGAGATTTTTTGTAAAAATCTTCGTTCATAGTAATACGTAAGATGTCATCAATCTTTCCGAAAGTCAGTAATATTCGTTTTGTGTCTTCATCCGAAAATAATTGCATTACTATTGTAATAGAATACTGAAAAAATATCAATAGACTTGGCAATAATTCAACGGCATCGAGGAAAAAACCTGTTTTTACTATAATTCCAATACCAAAAATTAAATAATTCACTGCAAATAATAAATAAATTAAAAATCCAAACATTTTCATTTTCCAATCAACTGGAACATAATATGAATTTCCAATGACGTGAACTCGAATGATACCATAACATTTTGCTAGTATCAATAACGGTCTTATAGAAGAGATCAAAGCATAATTTAATTTCCGATTGATATTTTCGGGAGGGATTAGATCCATAATACTTTTAGGTACACTTTCTGATGAACAAAAACACTGTTATGTCTGCACACTTCTGGCAAACAACGCTCTTTGAGTAAATTTTGAAATTACTTTCCAAGAAAGTACTTATATAAATTAATTTTATAGCTCTATTATTAATTATCATATCACGCAAGCCGCAATAAACCTTAGCGCCTGTTTATTAGAAATATTTTATTTTTATTTTCATTTCCTTATAGAAATAAGAATAAAAATAATAAAATTCACATTTTTAGTTTCTTTAGAAATCTATCATTAGGGTCTCAAAAAGAGGGTGCAAAGTTTGTATGAAAAATATTGTATTAAGGTGCATATTACACATACACATATGAAGTCTAAACGTAAAAATCTGAAATTTTGGGAGTAACTGCCTTTTATAACGTTATACACATGTTACAGTTTTTATGAAACTTTTTATGTTACGGGGCGATTGACTTTTACTCGTTCTCCAGTTATACATATAGCTGTGGATTACGCTACGGTAAAAACACCAACGTCCCTCTTCGGCGGGGACGGGGAGCGCGTTGGTTGGTTGGCGCTCACCGCATACGGCGTGTGTACCACTTACAGCCTCCCCCACATTTTTTTTAAAAATATGGGAGAGCGAAGCCCTTGTATTGGGTATTTCTATATAAACAACCACAACGTAAATAACGGTCCTAACTAAGACAATCATGCCATAAAAGTTAAAAATGATAAACGGCCTATAATTAATCCTTAAGAAAGATCATTGAGAAAGATCAATATTTTATTATCTTGGTCATGTAATATTTAATAATGATAGGTATACAATATAGATAGTAAAGTGGAGCGTCACAATACCATTAGGAGGACTGTGCCCTCCTAAGTTTCCTTTACTTCTATTAAAACTAAACATTTCTAAGTGATTACATTAATAGATTACCTTTACACTTATGAATAATTTGAAGCAATAATTCATTTTCAACGAAGAAATAAGCGTAATATGCATTAAGCTTTTGATTCCACGAAATCCAACCTTCATTATTCAATAGGCACGTGCGTACCTATTGACTAATGAAGGTTTATTAACGCTGATGACTTCCATGACTTTTACACTATCCATAGTAGAAATTAAAGGTTGAAACTAATTTTGTATATGCATAAACGAATCAGCTCGGTGCCATATTGTTTAAACAATTTTTTTCAATTGTAAGTAATTGCTATTTTCAAAAGAGACAATTTTTTTAAATATTGTTTAATAAAATACAAACAAAAAATATCTCATGATTTTTTACGATAAAGTTAATATTTTCAGTGTCTGCGCCTAACGTTTTTATTGAGCAATAACATCGGATTCACTATACGACATAATATGGCCGCAACACACGATCAGTTAAAGTCATCGGTTGAACAGATATCAGTTCAAACGGATTTAAGCCAAAGAAAGTTACAAACACACTCGGTAATTCAACTAATCATTCCAACTGATTAGTTCAAACTAGACTGTTGATATTTTTTAAAATATCGGATTTTCGATATATCGATAATTATGTTACGAGCTTAGGGTTCGTGACAATAAAAATTGCCGATAAAATTACCGAAATTAACACTTTAATTTACTTTGTACAAATTAAAGTAAAAAAACACTAATAATTAAACACACTAATTCACTTAATTTCACTCCGAAGCTTCGCTTGTGTCGCCGAGTTAAACTCTGTCTCGATCGCATCTTACGCCACCTATTTATTCAAATCAGCAAAACATCCGGAATGTTCAAGTAAACACGCGTAAGGTACCGAGAGCTCGAGTATAGATTTTCTAGAAACTTAGTTCCTCGGGTGGCGCTGTTGGTCGAGAGATCGGCGATGTCATTCTCTGCAAAGCCCCCCCCGCTCTCGCTCCTGACACTAGATGGCGCTAGTTGACTTATTCACATAACACTGCCCCCTACTAAGACATGCTCGTCCCGAGCATTATCGGTCCCATAATAACGCGCCAAGCGATCCACATGGACGATCTTAGGAGTCCCTCTTGCGCCTTTCTGTATCCGGTAGGTCACATCGTTGATCCTGGTTACAATCCGGTACGGGCCGTCCCATTTAGCTTGAAGCTTAGGAGATTTCCCTTTGCTGCGGACTGGATTGTGCAACCACACTAATGAACCTTCGTTGAACCCTTTATTGTTCATTTTGCGGTCATACCGGGTTTTCATTTTCTCAGACATTTGCTGGCCCGATTGTCTGACGTGCTCATAAATGTCATTCATTTTGTTCCGCAAGTCATATGCATAATCGGTTATACTGCGTGGGGCATCAGGTGGTATCCCAGTGATCAGGTCTGCAGGCAGCCGTAATTCTCTTCCAAAGTTTGCGAAAGCTGGTGTCACTGCCGTACTTTCGTGAACAGAACTTCGATATGACAACAAAAACGGTTGTATGTGCTTGTCCCAATCTCGTTGCCGATTGTCCACAACTTTTGCTAGGTACCTCTCCAATGTCTGATTAAATCGTTCCACCATTCCATCAGATTGCGGGTGATAAGAAGTCGTTCTTGTTTTATGAGTACCCATAACTCGGCAAGTTTCCTGGAATATTTGAGACTCAAAATTCCTTCCTTGATCGCTGTGAATCTCTAAAGGTACTCCAAAACGACAGAAGACTTCATGAACTAGTTTATCTGCAACTGTTGAAGCTTCTTGATTTGGAATGGCGAAAACTTCTGGCCACTTAGTGAAGTAATCCATTACAACCATGAAATACTTGTTACCGCTTTCACTCTCCGGAAACGGCCCCGCCACGTCAATGGCTATTCTCTCCCATGGTGCACCAACATTGTACAACTTCAATGCACCTCTACTACGAGTCTGAGGTCCCTTTACAGCCGCACAACTTGTACATTTGCGACACCAGTCCTCGACATCGTTTCGACAGTGGACCCAGTAAAACCGTTCTCGGATCTTCAGTAGAGTTCGTTTAACTCCCAGATGGCCTCCTGAATAATCATTATGGTACAGCTGTAGAACATCCGGTACTTTAGCTTTAGGGACAACCATTTGTAAATGACAGCTGTCTCCCCGAACATTTTCCCATTTACGGCACAGAACTCCATCCTGAAGCAGCAAGCTATCCCGCTGGGCCCAATAGCTTTTAGTGATCGAACTCATCGCTGAGACGTCGCTCCACTTGGGCTTGGGAGCACTGGCCTTCATCCATTCCAGGATCGGCTTGATGTCCGGATCTTCCTGCTGTGCACGTTGTAAGCTGTCCTTCCACTCGTTGCTGAGGTGGTCTGCCCTGAGCATCCTCACGGATACCACTCCCTTACTCTCTTGCCTAGTACAATGTTTGCAATCTTCAGGACAAGGTCTTCGTGATAATGCATCTGCGTTGCCATGAGATTTCCCGCTGCGATGTTCGATCTCAAAGTCGTATTCCTGCAGTAGTTCAATCCACCTCGCAACTTGTCCTTCTGGATTTTTAAACTGCAATAGCCATTTTAGTGCAGCATGGTCAGTTCGTAAGTGAAATTTTCGCCCCAGAAGATATTTGCTAAAATGCTGCAACGACTTTACCACAGCTAGCAATTCGCGTCTTGTGACACAATAGTTCCTTTCCGGTTTTGACAACGACTTGCTGAAGTACGCTATCACGACCTCTTGGTCACCATTCCGTTGAGACAACACACCGCCAAGTCCTATATCACTTGCGTCTGTGTCAACTACAAATTCTTTGCTTGCATCAGGGTATCCCAAAATAGGTGTTTTGCACAGACGGTCCTTGAGCTCCTGGAATGCGATATTACAACTTTCATCCCAGCAGAAATGTCGCTTCTCCTCGGTTAGCTTATGCAGAGGTTTGGCTATATCTGCAAAGTTCTTCACAAATCCCCGGTAATAGGAGCACAAACCCAAAAATGCTCTAACCTGCGTCTTGTCTTTTGGAACCGGCCAATCCTTTACAGCTGCAATTTTCTCTGGATCCGTGCGGATACCTTCTTCCGACACTACATACCCCAAAAATTTGACTTGCCGTTTGAACAGTGAACATTTCTTCGGACTCAGCTTGAGATTGGCACTCTGAATCTTCATGAGCACGCGTCCCAGGTTTTCAAGGTGTTCCTCAAACGTACGGCCCACGATGATGATGTCATCCAAGTAGACCAGACAGGCATCGCCAATTAGCCCGGTAAGTACAAGTTCCATCAGCCTTTCAAACGTTGCTGGAGCATTGCACAACCCAAACGGCATTACTTTGAATTGCCACAGACCCTTTCCCGTCGAGAACGCAGTTTTCTCCTTGTCCTTGGGGTCAATTTCAACTTGCCAGTAGCCACTTTTTAGATCCAGCGTGCTAAACCATTTTACTCCTGTAAGCATGTCCAGCGTGTCATCAATTCTTGGCAAGGGATAGCTGTCCTTCTTTGTAACGTCGTTCAGACGGCGGTAATCAACACAGAACCGCATGCTGCCATCCTTCTTTTTCACCAGCACCACTGGCGAACACCATGAACTAGAGGAAGGTTCAATAACACCATCCTTCACCATTCCTTCAATCATGGTTTCCACTTCCTTTTCACGTGCTACCGGCAATCGTCTTGGCCGCTGACGGATAGGCAACTCTTCACCTGTGTTTATTTTGTGTTGAACTAAACCAGTCTTTCCTATGTCAGCATCGTTTGACGAGAATACATCGGCGTACTCGAGTAACAACTTCTTCGCCTTGACCAATTCGTTCGGGGACAGAACACTGCGACAGTCTTCCAAAAGTGTGGTCACTCTCGTTTCTGCATCCTTGCTGGGGGTCCCACTCGATATATATTGGCACCGACGTAACCAATCCACTTCCTCACAAGTACCAATTAATGTGCCTTTTTCTATAATCTGGTCCCGGTCGCAAAGGTTCAGCACACGTACTCCTGAGATGTCCGTGGTCCTGACCAAGGTTCGAGCTACTTTCCATGGAAGGTCATTGTTTACCCTTTCCACAAGTACACAACGGTGAGCTTGCCCAGCGTTTCGGGGAAGACTAATCGGAACAATCGTTTCCGATCTCGGCGGAAGAACAATCTTCTTAATGCTGTACACGTTCCCTGGTAACGCACCTTCCATAAAAAGTTCCTCCTGTCCACATTTCAAAACACCTTGCTTAACGTCGATCTCACAACAATTATTCCTCATAAAGTCTAGGCCTAGGATGCAGTCGTCCATTATATCAGCCACGATGACATTATGCAGGTAGATCACGTTGCCAAGCTTCAACTCCATCTCCTTCTCTCCACGGACGGGTATACGCTGACCGGTGGCTGTTACCAAATTAATGCGTTCTCGGTTGTATGTGGAGTCCCCAAGGAACTGACTTATAAGTTGGGAACTAACAACCGTACGAGAGGCTCCAGTGTCTATGGTCAGTTTACACGGCATTCCGTTGACCTCGCCCTTGATGATTAGACTGTTCCCATCATGGGTTTGTGAGATCGAGATCCTTGGGGCTCTTTTAACATCAGCCAGCACTCGCCCCGCGGTTCTGGCTTTTACTCGTTTCCCTGCTGCTGCTGGGCGGTGCTGTTGGCCGCACTACCCTCCTGGGATCGTTCACCTTCCCTTTCTAGGGTTCGCTTAGGGCAGCTGGATCGAAGATGGCCCTTTTCCCCACAGCCATAGCACCTAGGGCTGTATCCTTTGTTGCGGTCGCGAACTGTAGCTGCTGCAACCTCCCTGACGCGATGGGAACGATGATCCTGCCGCACGGCTTCTACCTCCAGTGCATGGGCCAAGGCGTCCTTAAGCGTCTCGTGGTGCCCGAGCCTCACAGCAGCTCTGACTTCCAGGTCGCGGATGCCGTCGATGAATGTTTGCACCAGGTTCCCTCCAATGAGCGCAGGTACAGACTGGTATGCTTTACGAACCATCTTCTCCACCTCAAGGGCCCACTGCTGCAGGTTTTCGTTGCTGCGTTGCACGCGATCTTTAAGCTGCGCGCGAAAGACGTGTTCCAGGTGAGCGTCACCATATCTCGCCTCCAAGGCCTCAAGAAGCTGCTCATAGGTCACTTTCTTACCGAGAGCTTCCAACACAGTTAAGGCTTGGTCGCGCAGGCCTAGGGTGAGTGCAGTCATGGCTTGGCTTTTATTCCAGCCGTTCGCCTCCATGACGGCCTCGAACTGGATTTTGTAGGCCGACCAGGAAGAGGTCCCGTCGAACGGCGGCACTTTGAATCCACGTAGCGAAGGTGCTGCAGCTACTACGGGAGCTGTAGTTCCATCCCCAAGTTTGACGTCGTTTAGCGTTTTCTTCACGTCAGCCATCACGTTGTCAACCCGATTGTTCACATGGTTGATTCGGGTTTCATGTTCTTCGATTCGGGTTTCAGCTTCCGACAGGCGGTTGTCGTGTTGAGCAACCCTATCCTTCACCTGCCTTATCTCTTTCCCAAAGGTAGCGTGAAGGTCCTTCATGAGGAGCATCTGCTCTTCCGACCGACGAGCCTGTTCCGCCAGCTGACGGGCCTGTTCCTCCTGCCGGCGGGCCTGTTCCTCCTGCCGGCGGGCCTGTTCCTCTTGTCCGTTCTGCAGCTGCTCTTTCAACTGACGGGCCTGCTCCTCCTGTCGGCGAGCCTGCTCCTCCTGTCGGCGAGCCTGCTCCTCCTGTCGGCGAGCCTGCTCCTGCAGCATCACCATCAGAGCACCTAATTCAGGTGCCACAAACGTAGAAGCTGCTGACGGACCGGCTTCCGTGCCCGGCGGCTGGCCCTCAGACATCTGCGGCGTTGCACCACCAAATCTCCTCTGGTCCGTCTCCTGCTGGCGTTGACTTCGGGTACGGACACCCTCCGTTTCCTCCTTAGGTAAAATCGGCATTATTTTATCCCACTTCTGACACCAATTGTTACGAGCTTAGGGTTCGTGACAATAAAAATTGCCGATAAAATTACCGAAATTAACACTTTAATTTACTTTGTACAAATTAAAGTAAAAAAACACTAATAATTAAACACACTAATTCACTTAATTTCACTCCGAAGCTTCGCTTGTGTCGCCGAGTTAAACTCTGTCTCGATCGCATCTTACGCCACCTATTTATTCAAATCAGCAAAACATCCGGAATGTTCAAGTAAACACGCGTAAGGTACCGAGAGCTCGAGTATAGATTTTCTAGAAACTTAGTTCCTCGGGTGGCGCTGTTGGTCGAGAGATCGGCGATGTCATTCTCTGCAAAGCCCCCCCCCGCTCTCGCTCCTGACACTAGATGGCGCTAGTTGACTTATTCACATAACAATTATAAATATATCAATATCGGAGTTTTATGTATCGAAAAAAAATCGATATATCGGCTTTATTTAAAAAACAATCGTAAGTCATGTAGTTTCGTTTATTTATATTTGTCAGCAAATTAAATTCGTCGTATGCTCTAATAGTTCCCACGCGCAGACACTTAATTCACAAAATCACATCACTTTAACTTATCATAATCCACTTCCAACTATGATTTAAACGATAAAACAGGAGCAACAAGCCGTCGGTTCCTGAATTTATGTTATTTTAATAATAAATTAATTATGTTCTTAATAGTGAATGTATTACCTATTACGGGATGTCGTTGTTTAATGTTTATGCAATATCCGTCTTGTCCCTTCCAGAAAATTAGCGGATATTGGAGAGCGTCATATGGACGGTGGGTACCAACAATGAACTGAAGATTATTATTTCTTCTTCGAATCACGATTTTTCGCGTAGCTGTACTGTTGCCAACCATGATTCTAGCAACGTCGTTAATAACAGGTGCGTTGAATCTACGTACATGCTTTCCAGCTGGTGCTCTATCAGGATTGATGACAATAGCGTGATTGTCACTTTGTAGCTTGGGCATGTGTGATTTTAGTAATTTCAATAATTCATTGTGCTCATTTAACAGAGTCCAGCTCGCTGACGACGCGTCTGGCAAAAGGTGAATTGAGGTTATTTTAGTCGCAACGTGCATTCACGCGATTGGCAAGTGCGCGTTCGGAGTTCTCGTCACCAATAAAGTAAATTTGTAAAAATTTATGAGATTCGTTTGATATTGGTACCAATGAGCCCACTTTGTGATAAACTTAGCCTTTGATTTTGAACGTGTAATAAAATTGTTGACCGTTTGCAGCAATATTTTGAACTATTTCTATTGCTCCGAACGATGCCATTTGGAAACATGAATTGAATTTGCGAATTGACTTTAGGAACAGGCTATAATCTGGATTCGTACTGATCAGTAAGCCGTGCAGTGGTTCAGGTAGTGTTTCAATTTCCGTTAGTTGCACTTTTCCTGATGAGCAACACATTCTGATTGGATCATTTTTAAATTTAAACGCATGACAATGTGGTCATTCCTTGTCCAAAGTACCAATGACTACTTTGAAATAAGCATAATATTCAACATCAGGCTCATACTAGAATTCTAGTCGAAGGAATGAATCTGATGTAAATGCTCGAAGTACTTGTTGGGGTTGTTGGTCAATTGCTCTACGTCTGTTGACTACAAATCTGCGCATTTCTCTTCGTTCTAATCGTCTTTGTTCATTTCGTTTATCTCGCGCCTCTTGAGATTGTGATTCATGTAACTGCGCCATGCCCACACGTACATCTGCGTTGTTTTGTTGGATTCGATCGTCTTATCTTTGTGCTCTTCTATCTTGCATGACTCTAGATTTGATTGTTCGACGACTCAAATTGGACCCAATTTGTCTTGCTGGTATTGTTGACTGTACCTACATAGAAAATATGAATAAATATTTTTATTGGTTATGGTTCATTGGTTATGGTCATGTTAATGTTGCTATGAACAGCAACATTGTTTATGGTCATGGCAACAATCTTCCAATTTTAAAAGCAAAAGGGGAGGTTTTTAAGTCAATTGTATGGATTTGGATATATATTTTGCGATATCTTATCGATATCTATCTAATTCAAAGCAATTTTACTAGAAAGAAAATATTTTTTGATTTAGTACACTAAAATTTAGGCTTTAAATGCCATAAGGATTGTAACATTTATTTACTATGAAACAAGACTTTTATCTTATATTTTATGCAAGTGCGACACAGAATATAAGATGGTTGAAAATTATATTAATTTATGTTATAAATATGTTAAATTTTAAAGAACAAAAACTGCCGTTATCTTATAGTAAGGTAACGGCTATATTAGGTAGTCTATGACGTTTAGTAAGGAAAAAACGCCCCTGGACCTGATAATTCCCAGAATATTACAGTCGTTTACATCCGACCTCAATAATATTTCAGCACTTAATTTTTACCTTATGGTAAGGTAATGCTAGTCGTGGACCCTATATTTCTCAGAATAATATCTTAATCTACATCGGTCTCGAAAATCGCTCAGCACTTAATTCCTTCGTATCGTATATCTATTATCGTCACTGCGTTGCTAGCGATACGTTTTACTAGCAACGCAAACTTTTAAAGACAAAACAAAAACAAAAACTTTCAAATGTTCCACAATATGCTGTAACATATTCAGAATAGTTTCGTATTTCTAATATCGAAAAGATATTTTAAAATCTTCGATCAATAGTCTATGTCATATTTAATGCATTCTTGTTCTATCAAAAGAAATAAATACATATATTCTTCAACATCACATTTTGGCGGTATATAAATGACCAAAAAAAGAACAAATATTTTTCGCTACGGTGTACCGTCGTTCAAACAAATCAAATAAAGTTGCGTCCACATTATCCACGGAAACGCGTTTCAATCAAGTCTGGAAGACGCAGATAAGTGCAAATCTCCTTGTTTGCGTCCATCCTCCCGATCACATGGCAGTATTTTGTAGTTTGGCGGAAAAAGTTTACCATTATGTATTAAACTATTGAGACCTGCCTCTGTAATAGCAAATAGATTGCACGAAGAATTAAAAAGACTGGTATAAAAATCTGCTGTTTTAGTCCCCGTACATTCTAATTATAATAAAATGGGTTTATCGGTGTTGTTCCGGACTTGCCGTTGTTTTTTTGGGTTGACACAACCACACCCATTATTGTACTGAGTGTTTGTTTGCTAGCAATCAGTATAATTAATTTTCCCTTACCCCTCCTCAGGAACTCCTATCATAAAAAACACGTAATCTCTTTTTATTTTAGTCACAATTTTTTCAACTTTTATATCCTTTAAACCATATATTCTCCGAGCTATAGCTTATTCAGAGGTGTCAGGATGAAGTGACTAAACGTGTAGAAATTTTTTTTTCTCAACCACTTGTAACGAAGAAATGATCATGTTTCCTCTGTCTTGATATACTTTAGGCTGAGTTATCCTTACTTTCTTCTGATTGACGATAGTTTTTTCCACAGTTGACTCCTCATTACTACTTAATAATTTTCAACAACACACTAAAAACCACTTCCTTAAATTAGAATATCATTTCTAATGTATGGAATACAAACACGAACTTCAAACATTTGCAAGTAACGCTTCTCTTGTGTTGTGACGTGTCTTCCATTTTGTTTCTCTTATTTAGAGCATCACGCCTTAAATATTTCAATGCCAGGCCAAGTCATGTAAAGCAAAATATAAAAAAATTAGTTATTTTAACGCTAAAGAAAAGATTTTTTAGTGGGTAAATGAATAAAGTCAATTTTTTACCCTTTTAAGTAAATCGAGGAATTCTATTATCTCAATTTCATCCAAATAGATACAGTAAATACTTCATCCCCAATCATGCCACTTTTAGCAGTAGAATTTTTCCTTAATTTTAGGAAGAGTCTGGATTTTGTTTACTACAAGCATTTTCCATGTATCATTTTGTGGTTAAGTTAAAAAATACTACACTCGAGACTCGAGTAACTGGTTTATTATATTTTTGAAGCCATTACTCACACTAGAATAATAAAAACTCAAGATTTAAACTCCTTCAAACTGTAAGCAATATTTTACTTCAATGAAAACTATGTCAATCAAGTCTATAAATTATTATCTTCTTATCTATTAATGAATGATGAAAGGTCAATAAAATATGGAAAAACGGAAATAATAAACACAATAGTCTTTGTTATTATTAAAAAATATGTTGGACTCTATAGATTAGGCACTGTGTTCACGTTATAAACTTAATTTCTAGTTCTTTGTGATATTTTAGAGTCTTTGTAATATTTTTAGATTTTGTAATAATTTTTAATATTTTTCTAAATAAAGAGTCGGACACTCGCCTTAAATTTTATTATAAATTTAAAAAATATTTAATAAGCAAACTATCCTAGTTCGATCTCTGTCGACTATTGAAATTGTATATTAATTTTATGTGCCCATTTACTACTCCTCGGCATTGAACGTGAAAGAAAATTGCTGCGGACTCTTTCTTGTTCTTAAGCACTCTTAGAAATAAGAGGCGTTCTATGGCCAACAGTGGGACGGAAATATGGTCCATTTTTTTAATAAAATTTCAGTATAGATAGGCTTTAAACTATATCATTATGATGTGTTTGAAGAACTTTATTCTTCACTACTCCTTTCACAAACGAAAGGATTCCATCGTTTTGTTGGTGAAATTCCATGAACCTTTTAAGCTAACACGTTTACCATCATCGATTAAAGTCCAACTTATCAAATTGATTAAAATATAACTTAATTATTTGCCTGATATTTTTATCTAGGGCTAATTATTTAAATTCAGTATGTAATTACTTCTAAGATATTTGTTTCCAAATCTATATAAAAGCTATTTTACTTTATGTTATGAAACATTTAAATTTATAGACGGCCCTAGCTTACTATTATATTCTTATACAAATAAGATTTACAAGGCAGCACACAGTCCTCCTGACGGTATGTGGATACTGTGGCCAGTAGGATGAAATTTCACATCATCAGTAAAAGGATCTTCGATTTACGTTACCTATCATACAAAACACAGCAGCATTATGCAAATGTTACACGCTGGTATTTTGCGAGCGTAAGCCCATTTACTAACGTTATTATTATTTTTGGTTTTTAGCATTGTTGTAAATTAACTTATTATATATTTATATTATGTTTTATATATTAATTAATTGTAAATTATTGATTAATTATAAATTGCATTCAAATGTTACTTTTGCGAAGCTTAATCATAATTTGTATCCCAGTCCCTCTAAAGCCTTTAGCTGTATAATAGTGTCATGAATACGAATGCGCCACTTCATATTTTAAATCACGGATACGGTACAAGGTAAGAGTGATCTCTGACTAATTATCTTAAGAATTTTATGAATATATACATGATTAATGGCTGTTCATACAAGAAAATGTGCGTGATATTTATTTAGATAAATGTATAGATACACTATGGAGGTAAGCTAACATATGCATGTGGCTCAGAACCGTGCTTAATGGCATCCCTTGGGGAAGACCTAGATTCAGCAGTGAACTTGTGATGTTATAATGATGATGATTATGATCATTGATTCGCAGAAGAACAATAGGTAATCATACTGTTACACTGGATGACTATTTTTTACAGTCTGGAAAACAATAGGGTAGAACAGGTGAACGGAGTAGAAGCCTATGGCACTGATATTTTACAAATTTTTTTTCATGGATTTATCATGAAATTGATTTATCAATAAATACTGCTAATTTGAAATAAACTTTCCGTGCCTAAAAAATAAAAACCGAAATTTTGTATAATGATTTCTTAAATATACGCGAACACTGCACATTGAATAAAACTATTTATACGGGTTTTGTTCCGTTTAATTAACTTATTTTAATTCCTGACGTTTCAGGTACTTTACAGCACCCATGGTCCTGTGACCTGGAGTGGGAGCTGATGGGGGCGGGCCTAAGATGTTTAACGCCCCAATGTCATAGCCCGGCTATCTTCAGTTTTTGAATATTAATTTTTTGTCCGACCTACGCAGAGCGAGCTTATAGTATCTTGAAGTCTTGCAGTGGTATGCTTAGGTATGATAGATTGACTAGATTTTTCTTTAATTTTTGTAGCTTTAATTTTTTCAGATAGGTTTCGATCATACAGGAATTACTAATCTTAAATTTCGACGAAATTGCCTTTATTCTTTATTGTACACACTATAAGTTAATAACAATTTTAAATATTTAAATAATATGTATAAAGGCGAGCTAATAAGAGCTCTCTTCCAGTAAACCCTTTAGAAGAGAGAAATAGTTTTATATGTAAAGCAAGTAGATAAAACAGCGCGTACTTAATAATTAATAAAAACATTACTTTATAGAAATTGGCTATAAGTTATAGTTAACAATTAACATGTGTATAAAATATAGGTATATTTTCTATTTTCGAATAGATAATATTTCTCTACTCAGTTCCGAAATATATCAAGAGAAGAACTAGTACGTATGCCATATGGGAGTGAGTTCCATAGCTTGACCACAGTAAAGGATTCACCACATCGCCTGAAAAACAAGAAGAGTTTTTAAAAAGTAGCCGGCACTGAGTTTCGCTAGGTACAAGATACTCAAAACGCTTGCGGAGATATGGAGATGCAAGAGGATTAAATCCCATACCTTTAAACGAGCAATTCTTGTATATATAATCGGAATCTCGGAAACGGCTCCAACGATTTTCATAAAATTTTGTGTGCAGGGAGTTTCGGGGGCAATAAATCGATCTAGCTAGGATTTATTTTTAGAAAATGTCTTTTTGTCCGTGTTTTTAGGCAATGAAAAACTGCTACAATATCATTAGAATAAGAAGGTAAATTTTGACAGTTTATTAATAATTACAAATAGCTTACTTGGTATATTGGGCGGTCACAAAATCATTATACCATGGTTCGAGCCCAGACCCACCGACGGACTTTTTTTAATTTTTTTTTAAGTTCCTTTCTTTTTTGAGAAAATCTATTTTTTCGAGCCCTTTTCTTTAGTATTTTTTAAAAACACGAAAATTTAAATTAAACTAATTGCACTCATGATTTTTTATTCAAATAACCAGTTCAGTTTTTTCTATTATGTCGCTAAGATCAAAAAATATTATTCGTATTTCATCAGTATGTAATTTGTATCTAAATATAATTTCCAAAACACACGAATTAAAAAAAAAACCGAGCGAAAAATACCGAGCAAAGCTCGGTCAACCAGGTACTGTTTATAATACGATAAGATGTGGCGACATCGGTTTTGGAATTAATCAAATGCTAATTTATTTCTATGTCTTATTATTAATATTTGTTTGACTCAACGTCAAAATATTATCAGCATTTATTTTACGATGCCGATCAATATTAAATGAGACCAATGATATGAATCAAAAATAGCAAATAAACATCATGCCGTAAACTAATGGCCGACAATGAATTTTTTTTTATTCTTTATTGCATTCCTTATTAATATATAAGAATACAAGGGCGGACTTAACGCCTTGAGGCATTCTCTACCAGTCAACCCATGGTGTGGTGACCATTTGACGTAGGTGTGGCAATACAGAACAAAATAAAATAAAAATTAAAATCATCTACGTAATATATACATTTTACTGATATATATAATTTTTTTTTATAGAATAGGGTGACAAACGAGCACACAGTCCACCTGATGGTAAGAGGTTGCTGCGGCCCATAGACATCTACATCTATCTTCGGTCAACCGGTCAACCGGGTACTAGTAAAAATTAAGGAAATATTAACACACGTAAGTCTCGACGTCTACGGCTAGTAAACCATTTTAATTGAGCCCTGATCCTAAATCAAACTTACAAAGACTGAAAATTAAACGTATACACGAATTTTCAAGACGTTCCACTTTGTTCAACAGTTCCTCTAAAGCATCCAGAAAACTAACATCAGCGTAATCAATGAAAAGAATAAGAAGTGCTTGAGCTAAGGTTACCTTAGTTATTAACGTTAAAAACATCTAGAAGTGCTTGAGAGATTGAAAAGAGTAATTCACCTTCCTGCTAATCATATTATTTTGAGAAATTCAAGACAAATCATTATTCAAAGATAACACTTAAGTTCTTATTAGTCTCTGAGTATTATCGTAATTTACAGCAGAGATTTTTAAACGGTCAAATAAGTTATGCATATGTGAGCTGCCGATAACCATAACTTGGAATTTAGCAGGATTAACAAGAGGACCAAAGGATTTCACCCAACTGCTTATGCTACTTAAATCAGCATTTATTTATTATTAGGCTCCTCTATCTTTGACTTTGAAGTGACGGTGCAGTTGCAAGTCATCAGCGTAGAGATGATAGTAAAAGAAGAGAACAGTAGTGAGGTCGTTGATGAAAATGGAAAAGAGAAGTAGGGAAAGAACACCACCCTTTTTTAACCGACTTCAAAAAAGAGGTGTGTGTGTTATCGTGTTACCTCGGAACTTTTTTCTAGTTGAACCAATTTTGCTGTTTTTTTTTTAATTTGAAAGATGGTGATTCTTGATCCATATAAATTTGATCAGATTTGACTGGTAGTTTTTGAGTTCTCCTTAATAATGCGTATTTAATTTACTTGGAATACATAGATGATGTTCTTATTTATTTATATTGAAGTTGTTTGTACAAAATTTTTATATTTACCTTTTGTTTTAATACTAACTATCAGATAGTGCTGGACCACAATCCCAGTCCCTGGTGGTAACTGGTGATGTAGCCGTAGATAGTAAATCACACTGTCTTAGCTTAACAAAAGCCTATTTACTATTGCTTTGAAGACGCCCAGATTGTACTCGTATTCAGATGGCAAAATAGAGGCCGGTAAATTATTATGAATATAATAATTTGCCGGCTTCTATTTTGCCATCTTCTTTTTCTCATCTCTTCTTTTTCCTAATAATATAAAAATATTATAACGAAAAAGAAGCAAACCATTTGGTTCAAATGCGTGGGATATTAACTAAAAAGGGGTGAAGACCTGCCGACCGTCTGGTTGTCTGATGGTGGAAAGAAGAGGTAAGAATTAAAGCTACTAATTCCTACGCACACTTACCGAAATGCATCATATAGAGGTCGAATACTGAGAGGCTGGCAGCTCTGTGCCTGTACTCGAGGTTGACAAGATTGGTTTGGATTGGCAAGCAAATCAAGGTAACCAATGAGCCTCTTAGCACGTCTCTCCACTGCACTGACTGAAAAAATGTTTTCTTATAGAGGTGCCCACTATATAGTGGTGGTGTAATATCCACTACCCCATTTTATCCCGTGGGTCTTGTAAGAGATGACAGAGGGAAATTAATCAGGAGACACAACATGGGGGGGATTTTGCCATAGTTGCCACGCTTGGCATGCGGGTGGGTAAGTGCAGTTTTTATTACTTTAAGTTGTTGTGTACACCGCCACTACACGCTATCCATAAAACATAAACACTCACGCCTGTCACCCAGAGGGGTAGGCAGAGACTACGGATTTTCATTTGACACGATCCTGACATACCTCTTTCGCCTCCTTTACATCCATATATCTACGCATACATGCTCGTCGGGTAGGGGTACTTTTAACGTGGCCCATTTTCAAAATATCGCCAATTAGTTCGATAAACTTTTTTCTAGGACGTCCCTTCCCGACTCTACCGTTCACATCTGCCATATAAATTTGCTTTGTCACTCTTTCCTCATTCATTCTTTCTACATGACCAAACCATCGAAGCATTCCTTTCTTAATCCTGATCACTACATCAGGATGATATTGAGTTCATACCATACCATACCATCATACATACCACATTTATCTCTTATCACGCAATTTCTCACCCTGTCCTTCGGATTCAACCCGAGCATACTTCTTAATGACCGCATTTCTACAGCATTTATTCTACTTTCGTGCTTCTTCTGCCACACCCAGCTTTCACTACCATACATTAAAGTAGTGACTAACACAGCATTATGAATTAACATACGTGCCTTTTTTGATACATTCTGGTTCTTCACAATGAACAAAGTGTAGTGCCCCATTCACTCTATTCCCTGCATTTACTCGTCGTTCTATATCCTTATACGCTATCCTTCATATAAAATAATAATTCCACTTATCGTCTTACGTAAAGTTTACATTTTCCTATAAAATTTTACTTTTTGCCTATTCCAAAAATATAAAGTTAAAAGACTTCCGTGTTTAGCTGTTTCAAGTGAAGCTTTATTTAAGATTTTCATAACTTATGGCAATATTTCCCAAACATAAGGACTTTTGATCAGAGAAAAGTACAATAAGGCAATAGAAATAAAAGAGTACAAAGATGTATGCACATTTGTAATATATTTTTATTTGTTAAAAAAACTAAAAAAAACTAAAACATTATTCGTTTTGCCTGATATCTATACCAATGTCATTAGAATCGGTTATAGGTATATTAAAAATGTCATTCAGTATATCTTGTGGTACGGTGAAATTTAGTCTATCCGATGCTTCAGTAGACTGCGTAAATTTATTACTGCTTGTAATTGTCGTCCTTATATCTTCATCTTCTTCGCTAGGATTGTAAATATCGTCTATGATCGGTGTCTCAGTTGTGGCAGGTTTCGGGCACGGACTCAATCGTTTCACTTCTACGTCTAGAAAAATATTGACATGATTTTTTTTTGTATGCATAATAAGAATATTATATAATATACAAGTCCCGATTTATTATGTCGCTCTGTAGCTAGCCTTTTCCTGGAGGGCCCTTTTTCAAAAACTTTAAAGCATCAAAACTATTCCAAATGAATAAGGGTATTTTGAGGCACCTACAGCGGTTGGTATCATTAACACGTCTGTTAGAATTTACAATTTTCCCAAAATGGAATCTTGACTTATATGAAGGTCAACTCGACCGGGAAAGGATCACGCTTTCACAGAGTATCACCGTAAAATAGCAGCATACGTTACTAAGTTTCGTGATGTGAACGACAATAACTGGAAATCTTTTTACTGGTAATGAGATATTCTATCGTAGACCTCGTAGGTGACAACATATCTGTATTTTGAATTTTAATGGAAGATAAAACTAGATGTCTTTAGTCGACAGGATTCACTTACCACAACGTGGACTATGCTCGTTTGTCATACTCATTTACACAAAAATAAGGAAGTTCTTACCTATTCCACAGATCTTGGCGCATTCCAGTCGTCCTCGGTTCATATAAGTTACGTTATTAGTTCCACATATAGGGTTGTACTCCGACGTGGCAGGACATGAAGCTTCACATTGTCGTAGTATTTCAGCGACTGAAGGATTATCCTCACTTGTGGGATTGCTTGGCTCTTCAGACACTAACGAACACGGCAATCTACTTTGAATGCTGACGTCTAAACAGAATACAAAACAATTTAAATGAACTTGAAGTTGTTTTAGATCTTTCTAAAATACTATAGTACTCGCAACGCCTGTTACCATAGGTAAAAATGATAAAATTCAATTACTTCCAGCTATCGTAAATTAAGAAAAAGTATTATACAATTACGTTTAAATATTTCAATGTATAAAAATGAAAAACTCGTGCAAGGATATTGGCCCGCATAGAAAAGGAATAAACGGGGATCAGTTAAACTGAAATGGCAGTAGGCCGACAATATAACTAGAAAAATCCACAACCATAGGGAAACAGGTTTTTCACTAGAAGTAGATATATACTCGATCTAATCATTAGTTCGACCACCCCAGTGAAAAGGCTACACGGCAATTACAAGTCTATAGGAACGCCGTGTGCTAAGTCGGTCAAATAATATAATAAATAACCGGGACCAATACATAATACTATAATATAAGAATTATGATAAATAATTTAGACGTAGAAATTATCATACCTATTCCACACAAACGTGCGCATTCCAAGCGTCCCAAATTTGGGTAGGTTACTTTATCAGTTCCGCATACAGGGTTGTACTCCAACGTAGTGGGGCATTCTCTGATACAGTCTTCAATATTTCTTGATGACAAAGTTGTAGCTACTTGCCTTGGTGGAGTTGAAGTACTTAAAAATTAAAATGTAATAATTTGTTATTACAGCAATTGATGCTTCCTACGATTATGGTAAATCAAATTTTAGACTTTGTTTGGACCATGACGTGACGTTATATGAGTATCTACTACCTTTATCGTCTCGTGGGTGTCCCAAGAGGCGGCATAGAGAACACACCAGGAGATGGGCAGCAGCGTCTTTAGGACATATCCCCCCTCCCTCCCCTCTAGGAGGCGATCCATGGGGAAGATTTATGTTCAGCAGTGGACTTCTGATAGTCTGTAACACGGTATTATACACAGGCCTTTCCAACGATTCCATTATTATACTGCCTGTCTGTCAGATCCACTGGCGAACATTACGTAACATTATTCCTATAGATTGCCCCACAGGTAAGCAACCGCAGTTTTTAATTATTTTGAGTTTTATCTGTCGCCTCTCTCTAGTTTGTGAACATTTCTATCCACCACCTTTTATGACACTTACGGAATCATATGGAAAGTTAATTTTCTTACGCCACCACTGCAAAGTATCCACACTTACCACGTTGGTCTGGTGGGGTTGGTGAGGTAAGAGTCCGATACTCTCAGTTAATGCTACTCTTAATCAACCTATTTATGAAATTGAGGTTCAGCGTTTTTGAATGGCTACTCCACAGTCAGTCGGATGTCAGAGAACGGGTGTCAGAAAGCATATCTTATGCTTTCTAAATAAAATAATCCAGCGATTAAGCGTGACGATTATGGGTCGGCAACTCTTTCAAGATATACATGCCTAGTTGCATATGCCTAAGGAGGCCGATATCCAAAATTGGACTTTGAAATGTTGAAAATATAATAAAAAATAATACTGTATTTATGTAAATTGAACATTCTATAAATTAATATACGTTTACTTCGTTTCTTCCTTTTATTACTGACTATAGGCCTGTGTGTGAAGTCCCCGCTTCGTTGATTAACAGATTTTCTCAGAAATGTTTTAGTACGATTGTGCAATTACTGATAATCTTTATTCATACCCAGTACGCGAAAAACACGCGTTCGATCCCCGCCGGCACCTATGATATTGTTAATTGCAATTTTAAGTGCTGATTTACCACGTGCTTAGCGGTGAAGAAAAACATCAAAAGGAAACCAGCATAACAGAAAATAAGAAAAAAATCTTTCTAAGACATGTGAAGTAAAGCCGCAGTGCGGCAGATATTTTCGTGCCCGAAAATCTTCTTAGAAATGAGAGGAGGCCTGTGCCCAGCAGTGGCTGTATCTTTAACTTTTATTCATACGAATTGCATCCATTGGTATTTTATTACTCATCCATAATTTATTATAAAAGACGGAAAATCGTTAATCATAAGTACGGTTCTATTTCATACGTTATCCTTATTATACTCGTATTATATTTACGATCTACGTTTCTACGAAAATCATAAACACTGTTTAGTAGGAGGATGCGGAATAATTTTACCTATTGTCCTTAGTAAGAAACGAAAAGGACTGATTTGATCGGCAATGTATTGTAGACGTTAATCTAGGACAACCCCTAATGCTACTACATCTGTAACGAATTCTGCTTTAACAATATCAAAGCCACACAGCTTAATAAAACAGTACTGATACAGTATCAGACCTTCATTTATCTTTAGCTTAAATCAGTTTTATTATAAATTAATACTTTGGTAAGGACAGCCAAATATAAAACTATAAAAAGGATGACAGTTAAAATCAATCCGCATTCTAATTCCCGTAATAAATAAAGCCTTATTCACTTGTTGCAATTCACGGTAAGGTGCGCGTGTGTAAAAAAAGTCATAATTAAACCAGTGGTTAAAATAAAACTGCTTGAAATCCCCCGACCACAATTCAACACAATACAATGACCAGGAAATAAGCGTCGTAGCTGCGTACATAACTGATATTTTGTTCTTTAACAAAAAGATTTTAGCTATAAAATGTTATTTTTAGGATAAGAGGTATGAGTGTGATGAAACGGAGGTAATATAGACTTTTTATGTGGTAAAATGCCTACGCATACCCGCATTGCAGGAGAAAAATACCGGCTACGTCACATACTCTCCGGAGAATCCCCATTGTGTTCAATCTTCCCCATATAATAGCGGGAACACGGGAACGTGCACCATATTCGTGCCAGAAAAAGATCAGCATGGGGGGTGCCAGCCATCCCATTCTGATCTTTCTCTGGGAAAGGATAATTCTTACTCCTCTTCAGGTAACGTAAGCCTAGATTAAAAAGCGCATTGTATAAGTTAGCTCAACGCGACGTTACTCGTTCTTGCTTTGAAGATACCCACGTTAAAATCGGTAAGAAAGATAGACGCTGGCAAATTATATAACTCGTTTGCCGTAGGCATTACGAATAATGCATCGTTATTTTTTTCACACCATTTTTTTTTCAATGCTTGGTATGAGGGCAATGAATGGCTAGGAACGAACGTTTACTGTGTTTCTCTCAGTGACAAACACGGTTACAGTAAACTCCTACTAAACCGTTGAAATGATTTTGACGAAATTTTTATGTGTCTTTCTGCGGGTCTCTGGATGATTTAAATTCACAATTGATCCGATAGGTGGCGCTGTTATCAGATCCTGAAATCACCAAGGCCAGGGCGGATTGCTAATCACTATATACATATACAGAATGGGTCCCACATATATGCCATAAATGAAACCACAAGTAATACTAGTGCATAGAAGTGTAGAAAAATTAAATATTAAATTAAAACCCGTAAAATAAAAAGGTGAAATTTTCAAACAAAATAAATATTAAAATAAATTCAGTAAAAGTGAACACTCTGTTTAGACAACGTACCTTGACCCCTTGGAAGATTGACAACGTTGCACGCGGGTGGCACGCCGACAAAAGACACCGCTGTCGATATGTCGCAATACCATTAGTTTGCACTGCGTGGCAACGTCGCTTTTTAATGTTCAAGGATTCATTCAAGTTCATTGAATCATTGACTTAGTGACCCAATTCTATAGAGTGTTCAAATTTGCTTAAAATTAAAACTCTACTTTTTGACCTAATTACTGGACCGATTACGTTCATTTTTTGTATATCGTCAGCAAAGGCGATAACAAGTGTATGGTTTCATTTATTGCATATATGTGGGACCCATTCTGTATATTGACAACGAGGAACAAGTTCAATCGTGCGAGACTTTGGGTACTATGAACGCCAACCTGCTTGTTTGATTAATAAAGACTCTCCCGATTTAAATAAAGTATATGTTCTAAGACGTAAGCAAGACAAAAAAAACACAACGAGAGACTATAATAAATTCTATGTAGATCTTGGAATAACGCATTCGCCACGTCTCTGGTCTGTTTATTTAGTATATTATACGAAATCGTGATACCACCGTCTATCGGAAACTTTACTAGCTTTTCATATAGTCGCCTTTTACACAATCCACGGCTCCATATGGATGATGAATTGTTTTTACGTCTCTTATTTTTTGCACTTGACCTTAAAAAGGCAAGAAAAAAAGAGCAAAGTTTTGGCCGCTCTGCTAGGTTTTGTTCAGTAACGGCAATGGATATTTTCAATTCTGCATAGAAATGACGGTACACTGTACGCAAACCTTCCAACTTCTTCCCCTTTATTGGGGCTTGCTGTGTTGGCTACAATATTTTTTTGTGTTTTCACCAGACAGGTTCTGCTGCCCCTCTTTGTTTCACTTCTCATCCTCACCTCTGAGAAAACCCACGGGATTATATGGTGTGGTAGATTCTCTTACACCGCCACTATACGATAGGCACATATCAATCGTGAATGAATCGTTCACTTGACCCAGGTGACATCGAAGTATTGATGATTGCAATCACATTTTTGAACGTTCTGGATCAAACTATTGACAGAACCTACGACCTATATTCTTTGGTCGTAATGTCCGAAAACAGAACATTATCGAGCCAACCTCACAGATTATCTAGGTTTTACATCCAACTTGCATCTTAGAAAGGGCTGTTGAACATAGAGTTTTTTTCTATGCTCAAAACCGGATCAAACATTACAAAAAACAACAATTTGTAAAGAATACCTTAAATATTGACACTAATAGCTACCCTGTGGAGTAACCAACTTTCATTCGCAACCTTTTTATGTTATAAAAATAATAGAATCTTCTAACACATACCTAGCAGGGTTGTCGATAAAATCAGGGAACCACACGCGATCTGAATTCCAATTCTTGAGACGTTTATTGTTTGGTTCATAACGGTCATGATGTTTCCATTCACTGAATACTTCGTCTGTAGGATGCCAGCGTGGTTCACCATAAGCTTCAAAAACTATGCCATGATCCGTATCAAAATGTCTTTTATGTGAATGATAATGCCAACTTCGACCATTAGTCCTCGGACTAAAGAATAAAGATATTACTGAAAATAAATTCAACCATATAATTATAGCATTTATTTATTTATTTAACCTTAATATCCACACAATAGTGCACAAAAAGGCGAACTTAATGCCAGAGTGAATTCTCTCCTAATCTATCTCTCGATTTGAGAAAAATATTGTAGGCTACAATTAAAAAATAAATTATATTTTATTTCTATTTAATATTTTTGGCACACCACACAATTTTATTGCTGACAGCAATTTCTTACAGACAACCAATGAATGGACAGGATTGCAGGACGAATGTCAGGGGTAGGGCAAGGCAGTGTGATAAAAAGGAGATATAAAAGAATATACATACACACACACACACATAATATAATTAAATGCAATCAATACATAATATATATTTAATGGTTAGTGTGGAAACGAAGTTAAACGAAATTTAAAGAGTAAGGTTAGAAGGTAAGGTTAATTTTTGACAAGTTTTTAGGGTTCCGTAGTCAACTAGGAACCCTTAGTTAGTACTAGAAACCTGAAATTTTGTACCAATATGTGTATCAATCACGCCGACAAAGTGGTAAAATAAAAATTGGGTTTTATTAGGGTAGCCCCCATTATGTAAAGTGGGAAGTGATTTTTTTTTAATTTCAACCCTAACGTGTGATATATTTTGGAAAGGTATTTAAAAATGAATAGGGCTTTACTAAAATCATTTTTTGATAATGTCAATAATTTCGTAAATAATCGCTCCAAAAGTAAAAAACAATGTGTCCCCCCCCCCCCTCTAACTTTTGAACCATAAGTTTAGAAAATATGAAAAAATCTGAAAAGTAGAACTCTATAAGGACTTTCTAGGAAAATTATTTTGAACTTGGATGGAAACAACAGTACCCACTACCGGGAGCAGTTGCAGGAGCGCGGAGCGCTGCTGGAGCGCGAACATAATGGATACCTTTAAACTCATAAGTGGGAACACTTATTGTGACGGACGGGAAACCACGGAACCCTACACTGAGCGTGGCCCGACACGCTCTTGGCCGGTTTATTTTAAATACGTGCGTGTTTTACTGATATTGGGAGTTCATACTATAAACGAACGGCCGGTGCGATAAAAGACGTATTCATAAGTTTACTAGTGTGTAGTAAAGATATTATTGCATATTCAACTTACGGTTCCTACTCAGGTAACGCGAATGGGAATCACGAAGAAACTTAAAGAAGTAAGAAGGATAAGAAGGACTAAAGAGAACACTATAGAGAAGGTGAAGTGTGAGCATGCAGATGAAGTCTTATTGGCAGCCACTTGAGCTTACTAAGCTATAATAGATTCGTAGTAATATTTAGGTCATAATAAGGACATTTTATTATTTAATTTTATCATCATCGTCATCATCATTACAGCCCTTCACAAGTCCACTGCTGAACATAGGCATTCCACAAGTAATGTCACAAAGCACGGTCCTGAGCCACCTGCATCCATCGACTTCCTGCATGTCTTACCAGGTCGTCACTCCATCTAGTGGGGGTCGCCCTACACTACGCCTACCGGTACGAGGCTGCCACTCGAGAACCTTTCTTCCCCATCGGTTATCGGTTCTTCGAGCTATATGGCCGGCCCATTGCCACTTCAGCTTACTAATCCGTTGGGCTATGTCAGTCACTCTGATTTACTGCGGATATGCTCATTTCTGAGTTTATCACGCACAGAAACTCCGAGCATAGCCCTCTCCATAGCTCGCTGAGCGACCTTAAGCGTCCTCATAAATTACTCATCACAGTTAATTTTATATATACACAATAAACACAGAAATACTTATTATACAATACATTGTTCGAAACATTCTTATATACATAAATAAATAATTAACTTTCCGGATTCAAAGTATTATAGTAATTTAATAAGCAATGAGAAAAAATTCAGATAAAGATGATTCAGTTGGTTTTCAGTCGTCTAAATTTAATAATACGTAAGTGAACAGTAATGAACCATGTTCCAAAACCGATAAGGCTGTATATTCTTTTTATGCTGTATGTTTTTTTTTAATTTATGTTGACCGATTTATTGAAAACGGTTGAACCAATTTTAGTGATTTTTCTTTTATTAAATAGTTTATACTACATCTCATATAGATATATACTCCTTAGTCCACTGAAAACGATAAAATAATTAAGCTTTAAAAAAAGTAAAACCGCTAAGATATAGTTAAGTTATAATAACAAATTCAGAAGCTAAAAGGTCGGGCAAAAAGTTTATTGGTATTTTATATACAAAACTAAACACATTTTTTTTTCAAAGTATTACTACATTTAAATATAATATATATGCAATTTTGTTCAATAACTTATTGCCATCTTTGTAGTTAGTGACATAATCCCGTTGCTTAGAAAATCTTGGGATTTTTGATCAAAAATAAGCGACAAGTAGTTTTGACAGTCCTCTCTTGATGTTAACCTAACACTACCCACATAATTCTGAAGAGACCGAAACAGGTGAAATTCTGAGGGTACAAGGTCAAGACTATACGGTCGATGCATTAATACTTCCTAACCTAAATTTTTGCGAAGTGGCCAAAGATGTGTGTGGTCTGGCGTTATCAGGGCGAAAGACCACTCCTTTTCTGTTGAATAATTCCGGCCGTTTTTTCTCAATTCTTGCTTGAGTCTCATTAGTCTTCGGCAGTAGAGATCCAAATCGATGGTTTTGCCCGGCGATAAAGGCTCATAATAAACGATGCCCTTCCAATCCCACTATATTCACATCATCAATGATAAATTAAAAAATGGTTCGGCTTCAATAGATTCAATAGAGATTTCAATAGAACACCACAAATGAGTGTACATGATTCATGAGTGGTAACCCAAATTTCGAGCTTTTTGGTATGGTAGACTTTTTCAAATGGAGCCAAACTATTTTGTGGTAAATCCGGAATTCCTCGGCTATGTCGTAACTACTAATTTGCCGATCTTGCTTCACTTTTTCAAAATAGGCATTGACTTTATCGGTATGAGGGCGATCAAAGCGACCTATTTGACATCGAAATCCCCGGACTGAAAACGCTTAAACCAACTTTGTACTACTGTTACTGACACTGCATTAGATCCATAAATGTCACAAATGTTTTCGGGCCTGAGTCGCAATTTTCCCTTTTTGTAATAAAACTTCAGAATGCATAGAATTTAGATTCACTCATTTTGGCGGACAGAAAAACAGTTGAAAAATGGCGGGAAAGTGTTTTTACTTTTTCTTTTTCTTAATGTCCTATATGTATCGATATTAAAACCAGACAGATACAAACAGTACAACCAAAGATTTCTTCAATTTTTTACAAACGAAATACGAATCCCTAAAACTTTTTTCTTGACCTATTATTATAGGGTAATTATGTATAGTTTAAAGTATTTTTTAAGTTCAATTAGGTATATTTTTATTGAATAAAGGTGACATACGAGCACATAGGTACCTCCTGGTAAGTGGATGCTGTAGTTCGTAGACATATTCATCTGTCTATATGATTGGTATGATTAAGAATCAAAATGCAGATGGGTTTTAACCTCTAAAATGGAATGCCTCGTTTCCAGTAAAAGGTGTCTCCGGTTCTCTACACTAACCATACGAAACACAGCACCTGCACTATGGAGTTATTTAATGCTGATATTATGTGAATAATACGTGGTACGTTGTAGCACAAATGGGTCGGCTCGACCGGGGAAGGACCACGCTCTCACAGAATACCAACTTGAAATAGTACCTTAATGCTGCTGTGTTTTTTATGGTGAATTTAGAGAACCAGAGATCCTTTTTACTGGAAACGAGGCATTCCATCTTAGCCCTCGCGGGTGACAACGCATCTGCATTTTGATTCGTAATCGAGGATAGATATATATATGTCTATGGGCCGCAGCAACCACTTACCATCAGGTGGACTGTGTGCTCGTTTGTCACCCTACCCTATAAAAACAATGTGAGAGCGTTGTCTTTCCCCGGTCAAGCCGACCCATTGAAATAGAAATAGAAATAGAAATAGAAAATTTTTTATTCAATGTAGATTATAAAAATACTTATTGAAAGTCACTTTTTAAATTTACCACTGGTTCGCAAAAGAAACCTCTGTCCTGGGAAGAACCAGCAAGAAACCCAGCGGGACTATTTTTTTTAATAATAGCTTACAATCATGTTTACAATCAACAACACAAGACAAATTAAAAATAGCTTGGTAGCGATCACCCTTCCCAGGGGTTATTATCATCTATAAATTCCTTAATATTATAATAACCCTTTTTATACAAACTTAGTTTAATAACATTTTTGAACTTTGTGTATGACAAATTTTGTATATTTTCTGGGATTTTGTTGTAAAAGCGTATACATCGCCCCAAGAATGAATTACTGACTCGGTGGAGTCGAGTAACTGGTACTACCAGCTTGTGTCTGCTCCTAGTATTTACAGAATGAATATCACTTATTTTCGCAAAACTACTTTTATTTTTGTGTACGTACTTTACATTTTCATAAATGTATTGAGAGGCCAGAGTTAATATATTAATTTCCTTAAATTTTTGTCTCAGTGACTCTTTTGGTTTTAAATTATATATTGCTCTAAGTTAATTCGTGCTACAGCCATAATATAGTCGCAGCAGCAGCAGTACCTAGAGCCACTATAACGACAATTTTAATATATTTAATTTATAAGTAATAGAGTATTTTATCCCAAACTATCAACCCGTGCCGGCTTTAATTTGGCTTTGGATGTCATCTATAAGATAATACATATTTTTTCAATTAGTTTTTTTTTAAAAGATCAAGTTTTTTGGATAAAATCTACTCGCAGCTTAGATACCTCCTGGTACTGCTATCTATCTATTCGTAAAGTTAAATCGGACTGAAACGATTATGATAAAACTGTACTAATGAAAAATTCACTACATCCACGCGATAAATATTTTAAGTTCAAACTAAAAAAAAATTGGTATGACAACAATATTCAATGAAATATTAATAAGAAAAAATGTACGGCTTACCTAATAACATTGCAATTTTATCCATAATTGATTTATTTTTCCAGGACTTTATCAATAGGTAGTGTTCTGTATCAGGTCACTCAATCACCGTAATCAAATTATTTGAGATTCCGTACGGGTCGATGTGTTGAATGGTTGAAACAATTCGAAACTGATGTGATCTTACGAACGTATATAATGTCCCCTCCTTCCCTCGCTAACTTAACCTGACATAAACATGTTTCTCAGACTTACAAGAACATGATGACTCATTGTGTTAGTAAACCTTTTCAACAGTCACATTTGCATGTACAGTGTATACTCGTAAGGTGAATTCTGTATTTGCAGGCTCTGTATGTAATAAGTACATGTTTAGAATTAGTGATTTTATATTTTTTTAATTTTCGTTTTGGAATGTTATAATAAACAATATGTTTACATTAAAGAGCAATGTTGTGGTAGCATCAGAGAAAAAATAATAGTGAATATTGGTTGTGGAACAGTTATTCCGCTGGGCTGATCCAGTGCGTGTTGTCGGACTTCTCATGATTTCATTATATTTGTATTCCTCGGATGTACAGGTCACCAACATGTACTCGTGGTCAATCAACGCTTAAAATTGGAATTAAATCCATAAATTAAAATAAGGTTTCTTATTTTTCCGTATTCAAATAAGTCTATTTTTACAGATTATATTGTGTTCATTTTAGTTTATATTATATTAAATTCAAGGTAGTATTCGCGTAAATATAAGCAATAATTTATACTTTGTGCAAATTATTGAATAGCATTATATATATATATATATATATATATATATATATATATATATATATATATATATATATAGTAGATATATAGTTATTTTTCAAATAGTAGCCAAATTTTAAACTTATATGAACATATATAAATAATGATATACTATTATTGTAGTTTTTGAAAATACGAGTAAATAACTTCTACTTTTATTTGAAATTATCGCAAATTGGATGTGATTTTTTTATAAAATAGAGGTGACAAACGAGCACAAAGTCCACCTGATAGTAAGTAGATGCTGTGGCTCATAGACAACTACATCAATCCTCGATTAAGAATCAAAACGCAGATGCGTTGTCACCCCTGAGGACTACGATGGAATGCCTCGTTTCCAGTAAAAAAGGGTCTCCGTATCTCTCTCTACACTCACCATACGAAACACAGCAGTACTAAGCTGCTATTTTACGCTGGTATTCTGTGAGAGTGTGGTTCTTCCCCGGTCGAGCCGACCCATTTGTGCTACAACCATAATATAGCTGTAGCGTGGCTCTACCACGTATAAAATTGATTTAGAAGCAACAACGTATTTGCCTACCTATCGACCCTTACGAATATGTGTGTGCATGCGTGTGCAGTAAAATCAGTTAAAATACGAGGGCGGCACTGAAAATTTCGGGAATCAAGGAAGTGACACAACATTACTATTTAAAATGTATTTATTGCTTTTCGAAGTATTCTCCGCGAAATTTGACACATTTTTCCATACGACGGAACCAATCATTGAAGCAACCATTCCATTCGGAAGTTGGGGTCTCCAAAATGGCCGTTTTGTAGGCGTCCACAGCTTCTTCAGGTGATGAAAATCTCTGTCCACGCAATTTATTCTTTATTTTAGGGAAAGTATAGAAATCATTAGGGCTTGGGTCGGGGCTGTATGGCGGATGGTCTAATAATTCTATGTTTTCTTGCTATAAAAACTCTTTTGTTCTGTGTGCGGTGTGAGAACTCGCATTGTCGTGATGGAGGAAGATGCGACGGTTGCAGTTCTCTTTACGGAGTTCAGAAACGATCTGTGGCAAACAAATGCTAGCATACCATTCTGCATTACCCGGTCTTTGTCCCTCAAGAGGAATAGTCGTAACATGGCCGGTTTCGGAGACAAACGTGGCCACCATTTTTTTTGCAACACTCCGTGAACGAACAATTTTTGGTGGCTTTAACTCATTTTCGAACACCCAAACTCGTGACTGGTTTTTTATTCCGTGTTCGTACGCATAAATCCAGGATTCGTCACCTGATACGATGTTGTATACAGCATTTGAGGATCCTGCGTGGAATTTTTCGAGAGTTCTGACGCACCAAGTAACGCGAGCCGCTTTTTGCTCTTCACAGAGCGAATGCGGTATCCATCGGGAAACAACTTTTTTACACCTAATTGTTCACGCAAGATTATTTGTATTTGACTCATGCCAATGTCTAAAGTTGCTTGAATTTCGCGGTATGTCACATGTCGATCTTCCTCAATCAGCTTACGCACAGCATCAACGTTTTCTTGGGTGACTGCAGTTTTTGGACGACCTTGACGGGGATCATCACTGAGCTTAACACGTTCACGTTGAAATTCAGCAAACCAGCGATGAATTGTGGTTTTGGATGGGGCTTCATCACCAAATGCAGAAATCATCCGGTCGACACACTGTTTTTGTGTTAAACCACTTCGAAAGTCATAATAAATCATCGCTCTTGAATTTTCTTGAGTAAATTCCATTTTCTCAACGACTAAACAAGTTTGACATAACCTTGTGACAAGACCGAGAATCTTTTTTTAAATAAATAAATGGTATTCGATTTTTAAAACCAAGGAGTTTTCAATTAAAAAGATTTTAATATGACAGGAACTTCCATTCCCGGAAGAAATATTTCATTCCCGATACTTTTAGTGTGCCTAGTAATGTGTAAAATTTTGAAATTTTTTCCAATAAAGTTTACTTCACCAAATTGCCTACATTACTTATTCTGAACCTTCAACGCAAATTTAACCGGTTATTCTAAAAAAAACCTATTTTTTTTTTAAATCTTCAAGTTTTTCTATTCTAAATCACTCCTGGCAATACTCTCTAGCTGTTTGTGGAGTTTCATTTTGATTGGTTCAGCCATTATGAAGGTTATCTCGGACAGACAAACGGACACTTTAATTTTCTTAATACGTGTAGATTACAGCAAGATCAAGGATCTAATTAGTATTTCTCTCTCATAAGTTACGCTCGACAATCTATATCCGTCTCATAAAGGACATTGGCATTTATTATAGTGAAATAGTAAAAGGATACTGATTCATAGGTACTGATTCATAGGCACTACCTGCGGAATTTTGCTTATTAGTTTAAAAACACATTTTACAATAATGGTCCATGGTCACAGGGCACCGAGATGTTTGACGTGCTGATAGCATAGTTAATCCGGGCTACCTTTTAATTTTGAATATTATTTTTTGGTCCGATCTGCGTGATATGCGTATATATATATATATATATATATATATATATATATATATATATATATATATGTATAACTCCGTCGTGTTGATTGGTGTCGTACAATGGTTCAAAGATTTAACGGAGGTGACTCAAATGATGTGTACGTTATACTTACTAGCGACGAATGCTGGTTTTATTGTTATGATCCTGAAACTAAGAGACAGTCTGCTGTCTCGGTATTTCCCTCGGAGGAGTTGCCAACTAAAGTGAAGAGAGGTCGAAGCGTGGGATAAAAGATGGTGGCCTCGTTCTTCGGAAGGAAAGGTCATTACGCAACAACTGTTTTAGAGGATCGAAAAAACAGTTACTGCAGAGTGAAGTGGCAAACAATTGTGAGTGGTATACTAACATTTGTTTGCCACGTGTCTTGGAAAAAGTTCGGGAGATACGACCTCGCAGTAGGATCCTCCTTCACTACGACAACGCCACCTCACACACGCCATAATGAACACTAATTTGAAAAGGTATAATAAAACTAATAACTTACTAGTTTGTTTAGTTTTTGATTTTCTTAGAACTTTCAGAGTAGCCCTCGTAT
>JAUPFT010000015.1:33551021-33751021 GCA_036936625.1 Parnassius smintheus behrii | reverse complement strand
CGTGTGCGTGTGCGTGTGCGTGTGCGTGTGCGTGTGCGTGTGCGTGTGCGTGTGCGTGTGCGTGTGCGTGTGCGTGTGCGCGTGCGCGTGTGCGTGTGCGTGTGCGTGTGCGTGTGTGTGTGTGTGTGTGTGTGTGTGTGTGTGTGTGTGTGTGTGTGTGTGTGTGTGTGTGTGTGACCTCACAGAAAACCAGCGTGAAGTAGCGGTTTACCTCTGCGTTTCGGTTAGTGAGTGCAGGTGGCCGGAGGCCCTTTTTACTGGAAATGAGGCATTCCATCTTAGTCCTCACGGGTGACAACGCATCTATATTTTGATTTGTAATAAAGGATAGATGTAGAGCTATTAGTAACTTAATAGTTACTTTTTGCAAAGTAACTATTAAGTTACCAAACACGTTATTTCAGGTCTCAGATATCCAAGTTAACGTAACACCATCAAAATCTCCGTCACCATCTATGTCATCTAAATCTGCTAAGCGAGCGATACAGTTAGATCTGGACATAATGGAAACTCCCAGAAAACGAAAAATGAAACGTATTATAAACGAAAAGGAAAATGTTATAAAAATTCGACGATCGAAAATAAAAAGTTTACAAGGTAAAAACCGGAGATATAGAAAAAAAAGACGTGTGGCACTCGGGGACTGCCGCGGTAAAGTTATTGCATAGCATTTTGTATCAACTTATGCAATTATAATTATTTATTTATTTTATTTATGCAGTAATTCTTTTTCTTTGATATTAATTCAAGTTACTTAGGTTAATCCAATCAAATTCAACCAGATTTAACCGAACCCGCGTTATAACGAACTCACTATTTGTGAAAAATACTGTATCACCGGACCGCGTCGCAAAAAACTCAGGTTCGCGCAGTACATACGTCAGGGCGGCCGTACGGCAATTATATTAACAAGACGCGCAACTACTCAGTTCCACGCTCCATGGCAAGATTTGTCACTTATTATTTATTGTCCAATTAATTGTCTTTAAATTCAAATGGCACGCTCTATTATAATCAATAAACGATAATCGCGTATAGTGAATTTCAAGGTAAATTATTATATGTAAACGTTTTTGAATCGTCGTAATGAAACATATTTCCTAAAGAAAATATCTTCACAATTAATTTGATGTAAAATAACATTAGAAATAACGTATAAAAACAGAAAAATTATCAAATTTTTGATCGAGTTCCTAACCAGTACACAAGCAAAAATGGCGAAATATCATTTTCAGATTTTTTTCTATATAGTTATTCGTTACAGAGTACACAGATAAAATTCACTCTCACAGATGACAAATTTCAAACACCACAATCTCTAATTTTTTACTCTGCTATCTTCAGCGCTGTACATGAACGGAACGATGTCGTTGAGAGCCGTGGTAGCTCACATGGTAAGCGGTCGTTATAGGTATCACAGTACGGGAGCAACCCGGGTTCGATCCCCACTGGCACCAATGAAATTGTTGCGTGCTTATTTAGCTATCAGTTGGAAAGTCTGTTTTTCAGGGCCGTTTTGTTTTGTTACACTGACATCTCGCAAGTCACCTAGGGACCTAGGAGGTTGTCGGTTGCTTATTTTTTATTTTTCTTTAAAATTTTCGTCGGTAAAATAACATATTTATAAAAGTAAAAAAAAGTAAAGTTACAGCCTATGTACGTCCCACTGCTGAGTACAGGCCTCCTCTAATTTCTGAGAGAGTTTTAAGGCAAGGAAATGTCCGCCACGTTGCCTTAATGCGTGTTGACGAACTTCACATTTCTTCGAAATATATATTTTTTAATTTCTCAGACATGCGCTACCAGCATGCGAAGACGCGGCCCCCGCCTTGCCGCCACTTGCGTTTGCCGCGCTTTGTCTCGTCACAGAGTGGCGAAATCACAGTAATATAGGTATTTTATAAACAGCACCTGTCTAATATTATGAAATATGTAGATAAAACTTAAAACTTACCTTGATAAATGTATACCCTTTTGTTTGTAATATTTTTTTAGACCTCTCTTCAGTCGTTTCTGCTTATTCCCCATGTTTTACAAACTAAACTTAAACATTAATAAAACTGTACAATTAATATAACTATAAAACACTACTATTAAACAAGAATCAGAAAAAACCTACTCCACTATTAACAAAATTAAATTTTTGCAGTAATATTTTACGATTTTATTTCGTAGTGAGCTTACTGAGCTCTCGTAACGCGGCGTACGTCCACCTAGCAACACGATGCGCCCCGCACTGAATTCGTGGACGAATGCGGGTGTGATATAGACGCAGTATTTAATCGGGACGTCCCCCCAACAAGCTTTCGGCTGACCTGAACTGCCTCCTGGCGGCTCGGGCCGAGCCTACATAACACATCCATTAATCTGCCTTAGTTAGGCATTCTTCTAAGCGGCTTTTCGCCGCTTGCGCCCTCCTTTCTGCCAAGGAGGGTCGCGTTCGTATACGGCTTAGAGATCTCCAGTCAGATCGTTAAGCCATTTCCTAAAAGGTGGTGTTTAGTGGGTAAAAGTCGCCACATAACCACGCAGCCGGCTGCGTGGTATGCTATGAGCATTCACCACCTCCCTCCCCCGCTTTCCGGAGGGTTGCCCATATTTGCTTCGGGCGCAAAAAAAAAAAAAAAAAATCGGGACGCATTTTTAATTTATTATCATAAAAATAATACATATTTCTAAAAAGTAACCAAACCAAATTATTTTATTTTGTATTGCAAAGCAGTAGATATTTTTTTTATATTCCTTTGATAAACAATGAAGGAGTAAAGTGGTTTCATCTCAACGATTTGGAGGTGATATGGGTATTTTTTTATTTATTATGTGACACCGATAGAAAAATTATGGCTAAACCAAATTACGTGTCAGATCATGTAGATTACTAGCTATTTTTTCATATGTAATTTCTCTGTAAGTATCGACGAAAAGTTGGTTTATCTGCACGCTTTTTTCAAGCTTTTTGCGAGAGAGCAGCCTTAATAAATGCACTTTGTTCATTCATATTCAAAATTTCAAAACTCTTCGACAAAGACAACAAAGACTGAGGAAAAGAAACGACGTTAGACCATCGTTAGACAATGCACGGCCTTCAAGCCACACCTCCGTGCCCGTCGGAGAGCGTGAGGTTTTTTTCGTTACGAAATTTCTGGATTTTCCCGCACTCAAGGCCCGCGATAGAAGCTATGCAATAACTTAAAAATTATAGAGTTGCAAGAAATAATAAAGGAATTACAATCAAATAGATTAACTACTTTTTGATTGTAATTCCTACTAAACAAATCCTTCCTTCCTAATTCCTATAAAACTACTTACTAATAGCGACCAAACCTTTTTTTAGAAAACACCAACGTTAACACAAAAGAGTTATTTAAAAGATGTGAGAAGAAATTAAAATCTAAAAAATTAACACGTGAAAAATACTCACCGAGCCTTCAAGTTTTGCGATGACGCCACATTTTTATTCGCCAAAGGCATTTCTTTATGTAAGACGCAAGTTTGAGACCTGCTTGCCTCATCCCAGAACCATTAAAAAATGGTATCAATCTTTTGACACAGAACCTGGTTTTACCACAGAGTTCCTTGATGCTATAAAATCTAAAGTTCAATCTACACAATATTCGATATTATGTAATTTGGTGTTGGATGAGATGGCGATTCGTCAGCGCATCGAATGGGATGGGAAACGTATGCATGGTTATGTCAATTTCGGAAACAATTTAAACGATGGTGGGGATAATTTGTGTGAAGCTAAAGAGGCTTTAGTATTCCTTGTTACTGCAATTAATGGGGCATGGAAAATACCTGTCGGATACTTTCTGACAGACGGTGTAACAGGTGAGCAAAAGTCAAACCTAGTGAAACAGTGTCTTGAACTTTTAAGTACAACTGGCGTTGAAGTTGTTTCTCTGACGTTTGACGGTTGTCCTGCTAATCTTAAAATGGCAAAAATTCTTGGATGCTCTTTTGAAATCAATAATATAAAGACTTGTTTTAACCATCCCGTTTCACAAAAACCAGTTTACGTTTTGTTGGATGCTTGCCACATGCTAAAACTAGTAAGAAATGCATTCGAATCAAGCGCAACATTAAAAGACTGGTAGATTAATAAAGTGGTCGTACCTGGTCCATCTTAACCATCTACAGGAAAAAGAATATTTGCATCTTGCAAATAAGTTAAGACGTCGCCATGGTTATTTCTACAACCAAAAAATGAAAGTTAAGCTGGCGACACAACTGATGAGCAGTAGTGTGGCTAGAGCTTTAATTTTTTGTTCCAAAACTAACCAACCTGGGTTCACCGATGTTCAAGGCACAGTAGATTTTTTGCAAAATTTTAATGACTTGTTTTATATTTTAAATTCACGAAATATTAATCAGTTACACTATAAGAAACCCATAAATTTCAAAAACAAAGACGAGGTGTTCATTTTTTAACCAAAATGGAAGCATATATAAAAAACCTAAAAATGTATAACGAAACGGAAGTAATTAAATCACCTAAGAAAACCGGGTTTTAGGTCTTTTGGTATGCATCAATGGCGTCATAAATTTATACCTAAGGCTTGTCGAAGAAGAAAAAAAATTAAATATTTGCCCACCTATAAGTTGTCTCAAGATCACCTGGAGTTGTTATTTGGTAATATAAGAGCTCATGGTGGGTGTAACAACAACCCGACAGCGCGACATTTCATGGCTATTTATAAAAAACTAATAGTCAAACTAGAATTGAATAATTTTGAAAGTGGTAATTGCATGGCACTTGAAAATATTTCAATTTTGACTTGTTCTTCATCAGTGGAAAAAATGAAAAAATCTACTTTATCACCAATGATTGAAGAAGAAATGAAAAATGAAGAATATATTAAAGAATTTGATGAAGTTTTGAAAACGGAAAAAATCATGACAGAATTTAGTTTGGAAGTAGTAAGCTACATAGCAGGAAATGTGGTACATTTTTTAATAAACAAAATTAAATGCGAAACTTGCATTTCGGCTCTTTTGAATTCCAGTGCTATTAAAGACAATTTTAAATTGATACGGTTGAAAGACAACGGTGGTCTTATTTTTCCTAGCGCTGACGTAATTTTGATTTGTAAAAAAAATTGAATCAATTCTTAAAACTTGTACTGTAGATACTCAATTAGTCAAAAATTTTGAAAAATTTAAAGAGCAGATAACTTCAAGAGCCTTACGTCATTTCATTGGCATTGAAGTATTCAGAGAAATCGATTTTCATCAATTTGATCAGGGACCAATGGAAAACCATGTAATATTGTTAACAATATGTATTATAGAAAGGTATACAGATATTTGCCTTCACCATTTGATGAAAACCTCAGCACAAAAATTATCAAAAAGACAACTTTTAAATAAATATTTGCATTTTACAGGACAATAAATAAATAAATATTTCAATAAATATTTTGTTTTTGAAATGATGAAAATGTCTTAATTTTTTTTCTAATTTACTTTATAAGTTTTACTCCTTGTAATTAATTATTTTTCTACTTTATGTTTTTTTTTATAGCATTAAGTTTATTTCATTAAATTTACGTTTCATATTATATCATTATACTGTTTTATTTTATCACATATTTATTACCTACATTATTCCGTGTCGATATTTTATCGATAGTTTTTTGTCAAGCACTAGCGTATATGAGTTGAGTGTGTTAACTACCTGCAAGGAGTGGGGAGACTAGCGACGGCAGTGGTACCGCAAGTAAATTGAAACAAAGGTATTTCTATTTCGTTATATTAGGTAAGTGTTCTGTGGACAAAATAGTCAACATCAAAGTTTTAAACTGTGCGCGTAAAGTGTTGGCGAGATATAGATCATTTATGTTGTCGACCTTTATTATTTCATTCCTTTACTAGTAATTAGTCCAGGACTAATTGCGTTTTAAAACCATGTACAATTGCGTTTTCGTATAATCTAAGTGAGTGAAGAGAATGGCAATAAGTCTTACTGTTCAAACCATAAAAGTAGTTTTACTAACACATCTTTATACCAAGAGAGTGATTGGCTTTGAACGAGAATAAAATGATAACTGCCTTTATCATTATCTACTCAAATATTTTTCACGAGAACACAACTCTATGGCTGTTTGTAATACCATCAAGTAGGAATGCATTTCGATAATATTATATTAAAACTTTATTCTCGTATTTTAAGGCCTGTGTGTCTTTGAATACTATTGTAAAATTTTGTAACTTCGTAAAATAACTGTATAAAAATTACGAAAAAATTGAGCAGATGTATTTCTACCCACAGATCCCAAAAACGACATAACACTAACACTAAGATAATGGCAGTTATCATTTTATTCTCCGGGGACGGCGAATTGTTCATTAGATCAGTTCCGAATAATAATTATAAAACACATTATGCATTTTGTCAAAAAGACATTTGTAACTAGTGGCGGTCAAACTGGCAAAACAATCTGTTTTTAGCAGGCATTGTAACTACCCCGATCTGGGAACCAAATTCTCGATTATTTTTATCTTCTATCTCGAAATTCAACCAACAGGACTTAGCAACACTAATTATGCTGCTGCTTGGTTCTGGATTCTTCAATCACACTCGCACAGAATATCAACCGTTTTAATAGGGTCAGTTTGAGCCTTTCATTCGTACAGCAGCTCTAATATGTTGTATGTAGACTGGCGCTATCACGCAGAAGATACGCCAGATTTTAATTATTTATTACAGCATATAAAAAATGCTAATGCTTAAAGGCAGCCACATCGGTTATAACCTAGCGTTTATAACCGATGGTTATGCTTGCACAGTTCAACTGTGCAAGCATAACTGATCGTGTGTATGACTTAATTTCCTGCCTGCGCAAGCAAAATTAAAAATATAGAAATTGATATTTTAACCGATCGGTTACGCTCGCGCAGGTCGCTTGCGCAAGCATAACTAAACGTGTGTGGCAGGCGGGTTTCAGACATCCAGGAAGTGCCGAGGGGAAACGAAAATTTTTTGGAATATATAAATCGGAGCCCTGTACATGGCGATTGAAGGATAAAGAGTATCATGATCGAAATAGAAGAGCGGGCAGCATATGAAAAACTTGTAACCAAATTAAGAGAACTAGAGGCCAATGCGACAAAAGAGGATGTTGACAAAAAAATTAATGCGCTAATAAAGTAACTTTCGGGAATAGTAATGTAACTTTCGGGAATAATTTTGCTTAAAGCTTTCGACGATATTAAGGCCGAATATTTTAAGCATCCATATGGCCGTCTTGTGGCGAGGAATCTCAACGTCACAGTTAACCTCTCGTGAGGTGATATAGCGGTTCTCATAATGGTGTCCTGCTTTTTAATTATTGGAGTCACGTTTGATAACAGCGTAAGATAAGGTTTTTCGTCCATTTGTAAATAATTACGGTAATCTTTCGGATAATATGTTGATTCCTTTAGTAAGTTGACATGGCACCTCTTCTGTAACTACTTTTTACACCACTCTGTACGGTTTTGTTGATCAGATTTTTTTCTTCAAAATTGCAAATAATAATCTTACCAGCGCTGTTGCGTCGACGTCAACCACCGCTGCCGGCGCCATGATGGTAACTGAGACTGTGAGCTTGTGCAGGTTTGTCGTTACGTGTGTGTGCCCCATGAAACTCGGTCGAGCCGGCGGTTTTGCTTGCACAGGCAAAACTGACAAGCACAACCTAGCGTGAGCGGCTAGCTTAATATAGTTTCACCATTAGATTGTCTTATAAGTGGGGTTTGCAGTGATTGCCAAGTTTGGCAGGCGAATTGACGATCGCAGTTGTTTAGTATTTTATTTTTATTTGTTATAATATGGCAACTAGTTGGCGGAAAGTTGTAAATTAATCAATATCTTTATTATAATGGATTTCCGCAAAGTAACGCCTGATTCTATCAATTATTTTTATTCGTTATTAAGAAGACGCTACTGCCCATCTCCTGTTCCAATTTCCCGCTGTCGCCTATTACGCCGTCCACGGTATGATATGGTATAAAGCCTCATTTACACTCAGCCCCTGCCACTGCTCCTCGCGCTGCCGGCAATACTTCGCTAAATACTGCCGTAGCAGGATCGCGGGAAGTGTGTATTCACCCTCTGCCCTACCACTCACATCGCTTTCGGCTTTCGACTATGGCAGACGTCGAAATAATTACAGAGTCGGCGCTGAGTCTTCTTACAATACAAAATTATGTTAATAATTTCAAAAGATATCAAGTTCAAAAGAAGATAGATAGATAGATAGAAAATTTATTTGCTTAAAAACATGGTAAGTACATAAGATGATCAATGACGTGGAACTGACATTATTTGCCATAATTGGCATGCAAAAATGATATGAAATACAGCTAATTACACAAACCCAATGTTACATTTTGAAATTATTGCATAGCTGAAAAGTTTGGTACAAACATTATTTTTGAATTCAAATATTATGTACAATTAAATATTTATACAGATCCATTCTTTTTGAATTCTTATATATTAAATTGTTCATAAATTATTATTTGAATTATTACATTATTGTTACATAAATAGTATTAAATATTATATGAGAATAGTTAAGCTATTATTATTTTAATAATTACAATATAAATTAATTCATAATTTTAATTACAATAAAATTATAATTTAAAAATCTCAGGCTATTATGCAAATATTACTACCATTTAACTTATTTTACATTTTAATAAATAAATAATCAATATGAGTTACTAATCGTTTTTATAAATAAAATATCAATGTTCATTAATTCCTTAAACTAAATTTTATATTAATATAATAAATTTGACGAATTTATAATTAATTATGTAAGTACATAGGTACTATGTTATCTCAAAAAGAAAATTCGTATTAGAAGATGATGAATTGTGGTTTTTATCGTTGAAATCACATATAGTTTTTCCTGATTCCAGCAGTTCTAAAAACTTTATTGTATTTCATTATTCCACTCGAAAGGCATTTTGCTAGATCGTACTTATTTAATAACAAGACGGTACGCACGTCCGTTCATCCAGGCGCTTGGTGCGAAGTGAGCGATGGAGCTGAATGTGAACACTCACTGCCGCTCGCGCTGCCCGTCCTTTGACTTCCGCACGAAAAACCGACATTTGAGGGATCGTCGGGCAGTGGCAGCGGCAGCGGCAGTGTCAGCGCGAGAAGCCTGTTTACATACTGCCCTGCCCACTGCCCTGCTCACTTCCCTGCCCAACAGGGCTGAATGTAAATGGGGCATACCAGATATGCTTACGCCGCCAAAGAAACAAAAAATTTTTGTACATAATGACATTTTACTCCTCTAAATGACTGGCTGATTGAAACCTTACAATCACAGAAAAAAATAACTGTAATACTCGTAAATAACAGAACCGACAACATTTTTTTAAATTATAATAAATTTCTCCCGTAGCGAGGAGGTATGACAAATACATAAATTGCACATGGACTAACATCTGAATCCGGAAAATATATGGAATTTGAACTCGCGATCCAAAGGGCCGAACTTGAGCCAATATACTACGTTAGTCTTGTAAGTTAAGAAGAATACATCATCAGAAGCGAGAACCGAGACTTCTCGCGATCACATAAGACCATACTTATAATTCATATCAATGGTTACAGACACCACAGCCCTGAGCACACGTGAGACATCCAGGGTTGGGGTAAGTGACGCCGTTACCCGCACACTGGGTTACATTCCGCCGTCACGGGGCAATTTCTAATGCATTTCTGTACGGTGGGGTTGTTCTCAGCTGACGTTTAGATCTGGAATGCAATTCAGACTTTCAACCATTAATTAATTCACTCATTGCAGCATTTAAGTCCAGTACTCAACATAGGCCTTGCCATAAATTGCCTCATAAGGGAATATAATATGTACCAAAGTGCAACGCTTGACAAGCGAATTAACAACCGTAGTTTATTATTTAAAATACTCTGCACATAGGCAGCTGCTCTTGGTTTATTTCCCACATATTCTTATACTGCCACTTTTTGGAATTTAACTTCTCAGTCCCCAAGCTGTCGAATCCGACCGCGGTCAAAATCCCGCGCACAACCACAGCATTTTAAACCATTAAAACTTATACTTAGAGACTACTTTTCTGTGAAGAAGTTTGGCATTATAGAATCAATATGAAATTTTCTATCCTCTAGTGCAATAGAACGTCAAGTTATCTTATGAATATTTATTAAGAGGATAAAGTAAGTCAGCTCAAATTCTGATTTCGCCCCCACTTCCCCACGCGTCGTATGCTATGTACCGACATGTTTGTAATCACTAATACTGTATAGATATACTGTAGTAGATAGGTCGTTAGATACTTATTTCATTAGGTTTATCATATTTATGCCTGTTTCTTAACGCCAACCCAGTCGCTTCCTTTTTTTATAACGGTTATTTCCCATTTTAATTTTACGTCGTCCTGTTGCGTAATGTGTATTCTGATCGTAAGCGACACAACTTCTCGCTACTATATACTAACGGGGCGACAGGAATCAAGCTTACGCGCCGATAGTTTAGGTAATTTCTTTTTACAGTGAAAATAATGGTATTTTATAAAAAGTAAATAACATAAGCACTGCTTTATAGTTAGTTCAGTTAGTATGCAAAGTTTCATGATCTTATTTATAGTATTTTATGAATAACAGCGGTTTATTGTTCAGTTTGGAGGTAACTTTGGATTTTTTTCCTATCGAGAAAATTTTACGGAATCGTGTTTTCGTCTAACATAGTCCTTAACATTAATCCTCAACTTTACCATATATTTATTTCAAAATTAATGCTGCAATACTTTATGCATAACGGAGGATCTTGCTAAGCCATTTGAGATTATATTTCCCCTTAATAATCTACGTTCATTTCGCACGCCATTTTCGCGTGAATGTTATTGTGTTGATTTTTGGATTTTTCTAGCGTTTTATCAATGTTTTAGTATAGTGTTTTGTTATAAAATTGTAATGAAAGTTTTTGTGTGAATATAATTTATCTTTTTACGTAAATAATTTAAGTTTTAATACTATAAGTTTTAATGGTTTTAAATGCTGCGGGTGGGCGCGGTCACATGCGACCGCTCGGGATTTGTCGGGCGCATGCGCGATATGATGTCGATTGATTGCAAACCGCGTCGAAACCGATGGATTCGTTCGAGAGAAAAGAAATCATGAAAGTGTTATTTTCATAATAACTCAAAAAAAATTATACGTTTTGAGCTTGAAATTTAAAGCGCTTTGCATTTGAAATTAGCGGAGAGTTGCATGGATAGCTTGTGGGGTCAACCGTATTTTTTATGTCAATGTCGCTATTCTCTATACTTTAGAATTTAGCCATCCATGCCCAATTCAAAACCACATCCTATAAATGCATTATATTATTTTATTCAGTCGAGGCTAAGTAAGTACCCTACTACTAGTTACAGGTTATATACATTTCTGAGGGGGTTTTAGGATAAGGAAATATCTGCCGCGTTGCCCCAACGCGTTTTGGTGAACTTTATACTGTCACACGTCTTTGAAAAACATATTTTTATTATTTTTGGGACATACAGGTTTCTTTATGATGATTTGCTTCACCGCCACGAGGTAAATTGCGATTTTCAATGCTGATTTATTTAGCTGCTAGCTACTTTTTAATTAGGTTACTGAGCTTATATAAAGTTACAGCATATACACGTACCACTGCTGGGCTCAGGCCTCCGCTCATTTCTAAGAGGGTTTTAGGGCAAGGAATCGTCCGCCGCGCTGCCCCAATGCGTTTTGGCGAACTTCACATGTTTTCGAAATATTTTTCTTCTTATTTCTCTGACATGCAGGTTTCCTCACAATGTTTTCTTTCACCGCCGAGTACGTGGTAAATCAACACTTAAAATTGCAATTAACAATTTCATTGGTGCCGGCGGGGATCGCACCCGGTTTGCTCGCGTACTGTGAGAGCTTATATAACATATGGTAAAATATTTGGGCACAACTTACTCTTTTAATTTTAATCATTTATTTAGGCTCTTCCACTTTTCTGTCGCTCCTGTCAAATCTTTATCCTGACCTTATCGTATTTCTGTGAAAATGCCGAGTGATGGAGGGGTAAGAGATTCCATCATCCCATTTTGTCCACTGGGTGTCGTGAGAGGCAAGTAAGGGGTGAACCAAAAATATCTTACAGCTAATTATAAATGGCGGTATGCATATCTCATATATTGAAAGCTTAAAATATCTAAACCGGCGACGGGTGCAGTGTCAAAGCTGCGGACGTTTATCAAAGCGATTGGCAATCCACCTGGCAAACGTAATGAGATGATTGCAGTAAAACAGGCTCGGTCCATGTTCAACAGTGTGCTTTTACGGGCTGATGATGTATCATCAGCCTTTAAACAAGAAGAAAGAGAACATGATGTTTCCAAAGCATGAAATATGAAGGGTTGTCGGGGCTATGGCCCACAAGGCTGTGTCATCTGTTTCCAACCCTATCAAGTAATTTTATATAATGGTATACATATTGCTGCTGATTTAATTGGGAGTAACAAAGCCTAAGAGTCAATACTTACAGCTGCCGCAGAACCTGCCGCAAAGTACAGCTAAGTTTTGTCCACATCATCGATGGACTTTTGATCTTCATCATTATGTAACGGGGTAAGTTTCTTAATAGGATTGGGCTGATTAATTGTTTAACGGACTGCAATGATGATGATCAAACAATTTGAATAAATAAAATACATTATTTTGTCTTTATACTTTATTTCTTCATGTCTTTCTTATTTTAGTTGTCTACAATTACCTATACAAAATAAGAGCACTAATCAGCTTAAACTAGAGGAGCAGCGGTTGTAGTAGACGGGCAGGGAGACGATCGAAGCACATTCACAGCTGAAAAGAAATAGGTTTTGATTACAACTTTAATTTAAGAATTCTTACCTCGAATTTTTTCATGATATACTTTTTTATCTGGTATATTACAGTTAAAGGTCTTTTTACAATTAGATACTAACACTAAATGCAAATGTGTTACCAAGACATATCCTCATCATTTATATGTCGGAACGCTTTTTCAACAATTGCGTAAGATTCGAACCGTTTTATAGTTTACGTGCCCCGCTATAACCGTATTATTCTTCTAGAAGGAATAGATCGCCTCGACCGGGGAAGGACCTCGCTCTCACAGAATACCTACTAGCGTCAAATAGTAACTTAATGCTGCTGTGTTTCGTATGGTGACTGTAGAGAACCGGAGACCCTTTTTACTGGAAACGAGGCATTCCATCTTAGTCCTAACGGGTGACAACGCATCCGCATTTCGATTCGTAATCGAGTATAGATTTCTATATACCACAGCAACCATTTACCATCAGGTAGACTGTGTGCTCGTTTGTAACACTACCCTATAAAAAAGCAAAATTCCTCATCATGCCAAACAAAGATGTTTTATATAACAAAAGTTAAAACTAACGTCGGACTTACATAATATATCTTCCCTATGTTAAGAACGTGTAATTTTTTCACTGCAATATAGAACGTGTAATTTTTTCACTGCAATAGAGGTATCTTAACGACTTATTGTCTGCTTTTAAGCAAAATATACTGAAATCGTTTGTTAATATAATAAAGTAAAAATATAGATGTAGAATATTTCGTTCAAACAGAAAGACATAGTCATAAGAAAAAAATTCTACTAGCTAAACAAAAATGAAAGAACATAGCTAATCGTTTGAGGGTCACAAAGATTGTTGCCTGATATTAAGCCTCTGTTGTTAAACTAAATCTTTAAAATACTTGGCATTTGCTTGTTTGTATTTATTAATAAAAACTGACTTTTAGCTTTACTGAAAATTAATTTTACTTCGAGAAAGTTTACTAGATATTGGATATTTTCTGAAGATTTAACTTTTACTGCGTGTGAAATGTTTTGCAAATATATATGTATATATATATATATATATATATATATATATATATATATATATATATATATATATATATATATATATATATATATATATGTAGTGGTTGACTAAATATCGAAAGCATTTTCTACCTTAATGTTAAGCAGAGAGGATAAACGACAAATTCAAAAGGCGTACGTCACTAAAATTCAAATGATTTTTGTTTATAAATAACATCAGGTCAAAGCATGTAGTGCGTATTCATCATTGCCAGACTTCAGGTGTAAGTAATAGTAATACCTCAATGTTGCCTGGGACGATATTTATTTAAGGTTTAATTTTAAACATCTGCCAGTGAACACACAACCATATGACAACAGTGGCGATGAATGCAAATCCTTCGTATAATGGGAGAGACCCAAGTCCAGCTTTGGTGAACATTAGTAAACTACATATCTAACCTTAAGAACCTCATATTCAATACAACGTATGGTACGCGATATCTTTGACAATTATGAATTGATTAATTCACTTTTATTCAATGGGTTCTACTATGTTAGTTCCATATAAATCTGGAGAAAATTTCAACTCTGAAAGGTGGCAAAAAAATGATAAAATCTAAAAAAGCGTTGCTTGGGGCGGTACCTAAGTAAGGTGTAATATTAAACATACCGCCCGTAAACACCAACCCGCATGACTACCGTGGCGATTAATGCAATTCTAAATGGGAGAGGATCAAGATCAATAATGGGAGAGACCCAAATCCAGCTTTGGTGAACATTAGTAAACTACATATCTAACCTTAAGAACATCATATTCAATACAACGTATGGTACGCGATATCTTTGTCAATTTTCCACTCTTAGGGGTGGCAAAAAAGTGATAATATATTAATAACTATTTAGACGTAATAGAGATTGTGATTTATTACTACTTACACTTATTCTTTCTTAGATGTAAAAATAAATCTGAATTTTTATGCTTAATTTGTAAGCCTACTTAATGCCTAGTAAATACTTAGGGGTCATTCGTGTTGTACATATCTCGTGGTAAGATTTTTCCGACGTTTTTATTTGTTGATGATTAACAGTCGTCTCGGGAAATATTCCTACCACAATTATCACGCAACCTTGAACATGCGTCTCGACACATTCATAAAAATAATTTGTTATTTGCGTTTGCAGTATTCTACACTGTGAACATTGATGATATTTTTACAAAGTACCACTTTACTTCTACCATTGAAGTATATTTAGAAGTAAAATTTACTAATGCGTTCTGTTCACGTGAATGTAAGTGAATACACGGTATGCCATAGACATCAACATTTTCCCTCAATTAAGACTGACAGATACTTTGTCACCTCTGAGGACTGGGATGATTCGTTACCAGCTAAAAAGTGTCCAGTTCTCGTGACTCATAAGCATGACTAGCAAGCATCATTCTGTTGCCATGTGTCGTGATTTGAGCGCAAAGTCCCGATTTTCAGGGGTCTTGTTACACATCCCAATTATCCCTTAATCGGAACGCCAAATGTCCCGATTATTCATTAACTTCCTAAGTCTTTACTTCGATTGATCATTTTGCAAACAAAAATGATGTATTTGTAGGCTACTACTGTGTTTTTTACTACATTAAAATATTTTCGCTTTGACATTTTCATATTTTCTTGCCAAACTCGGACAAAATAGTCAACATCAAAGTTTTAAACTTTGCGCGTAAAGTATTGGCGAGATAAAGATTATTCATGTTGTCTCGACCTTTATATTATTTTATTCCTTTACTAGTAATTAGTCCAGGACTAATTACTCCTAACTCCAAACCTGGACTAAATTACATGCTGCGGTTAAAGTTGTAACGCTTAGTACGTCCAATGCAAGGATTTTATCTAGGCTTTCAAGATTTTAGGTATTTAACCGTTTAATTATTATGAATGAATGTTTGTTTTTTTATTGCATGATACCGATTTAAAGAATTTTTTGAAGTGCATGCGCTGTGAGTTCATAAGATTTATAACTTTTTTAGAAAGTAAATTGAAATCGGTGATTCGGATAATTTAGTCTGCAACGAAAACTTATCTTTCAACAAGTTCTAATTTGCCGCAAAAAGTATGCACACAGACGGATGTACTGTTTTCCGATGTTTGGACGAAATATCGGTTAATCGTTCATTAGATCAGTCGTAAATAATAATGGTAAAACACATTACGCGTTTTGTCAAAAAGACATGTATAACTTGTGGTGGCCAAAATAAATTATAATAAATTTCTCCCGTAGAGAGGAGGTATGACAAATACATAAATTGCACATGAACTAACAGCTGAATCTGGAAAATGTATGGGATTCGAAGTCACGGTCCAAAGGGTCGAACTTCAGCTAATTTAAGCACGTTAGTCTTGTAAGTTAAGAAATGAAGAGCACATAGTCAGAAGCACTTATTCAACAACAAATAAACAACTTTAAAAATCAATTCAAGCTTACTCGCGATCATATAATTATACTTACAATATATATCAATACTTACAGACACCACAGCCCTGAGCACACGTGAGACGTCCAGGGTTGGGGTAAGTGACGCCGTTCGACCCGCACACTGGGTTATATTCCGCCGTCACGGGGCAATTTCTAATGCAATCCTGTACGGTGGGGTTGTTCTCAGCTGACGTTGTAGATCTGGAATACAATTCAGACTTTCAATCATTAATTATTTCACTAGTTGCAGCCTATCTAAGTCCACTACTGAACATAGACTTTACCATAAACTGCCTCATAAGGGATATATGTACCAAAGTACCACGCTTGACAAGCGCGTTAACAATCGCAGTTTATAATTTAAAATACTCTGCCATGGGCAGCTGCTTTTGGTTACCTTAATATTCTTATATAACCCCTTTTTTTGAAATTTAAACAGGTATATATAGTCATTAAGAAAAAATTACGTCATTTTTATAACGGTTGCTTTGATGTAAACTGAAGTGACAAACGAATTCATGGTCTACTAGTCTACCTGATGGTTAGTGGCTACTGGGTACTTCAGTTCATGAGAACCTGCAGCTAACTTCAAATAAAGAGAGTTATTCGTTGTCACCTCTGTGAACTAAAATGGAACGCCTCAGCCTGTAAGTACACTGGCTCTATAAACTCTTCACACAAGAACACAGCAGTGCAAGCAATGCTGCTTGGAGACAGAGATACATTTATTTAAGTAATTTAATTAATTTATTGTATTGTCCCAAATTTGAAGAAACATGTTAGTTGTTATTGAGTTAATACTATATATTTTTCGGTGCTGCTCCTCAATAAGCAAATAAATAATTACTCTAAACCAAACAGTCAGAACTTGTTTTCTGAGTAATTTTACTTTATGCCTTGCTAAAAATTAAAACAAAATCACTATCTACTTGCCCATCAATTGGATTTTGTGTCGTCTGTTGTCCTTGTCCGGGAAGTCGCCCTTCACCGGAAGTTTGTCCTTGACCATTAAACTGTCCTTGGCCGGGAAATTGTCCTTGGCCGGGAAATTGATCTTGATTGGGGAACTGTCCCTGACCTGAAAATTGTCCTTGCCCAGGAAATTGAACTTGACCGGAAAATTGTCCCTGACCGGGGAATTGACCTTGACCGGGGAAAGTCCCTTGGTCAGGATACTGTCCAGGATAAGGCCATTGACTTGGAACCCTTTGGTTGGGATACTGCATTGTCCATTGAGGCTGCCTCCTTCCAAACGCTGGTTGCCTGTTCCAACCATATCTATTGTCTAAATCATCATCAGCATCTTCTGTCTGCCTTTTGCTCCTTAAGTCCATACAGAAGACTTTATCCACTATAACAACTGAAAGAGAAAAAGATAATTCTTGATAAAAAAATGTATCTACCAATATCACAAGGAGTAGGACTATATCGGCAATAATTTCAGTGTTTGGAATTATATTGTAGTAAATATTGTATTTCTGTCCGTATGAGATACCCAGCAGACTATTTCGGAGCTCTATATGCAATAGTTGTACAACCGATGGAAAGAAAGGTTCTCGAGCGGCAACTTCATTGCCGTAAGCGAAGTGTAGCCCCCCCCCCCCCCCCCCACACACACACACACACACACTAAAGCTCAAGAGAGATTTCTTTATCCAAAAAATGTTAAAGAAACTTTTGTAAGAGTAATAAAATATTCTGGTATTTTAAATATGGGCAACCCTTCGGAAAGCTGGGGAGGGAGGTTGGGAATGCTCATAGCATACCATGCAGCCGGCTGCGTGGTTATGTGGTGACTTTTACCCACTAAACCCAACCTTTTAGGAACTGGCTTAACGATCTAACTAGAATCTCTAAGCCGTGTACGAACGCGACCCTCCTTGGCAGAAAGGAGGGCGCATGACGGCGAAATATACCCCTAATGAGTATGAGAGCAGGCATCAAGGATTGCATTTTAAATTATGAGCTTAGTGATGTTACATTAGATTACAAAATGATAAACATTGTCTTTGTAAGATATAGTCCCTTACCACTTTAAAAAATAAATAAAACTAAACGCATCATATATCTAGACATACGCACCATACTACTAGTATTCGAAAATGCGATACTTCATAAATATGTAAATAAAAAACGGACAGGTGAGAATTGGGTCTCGGTCTTTTAGGGTCCCATACATATCCTCACTAACTAATTTTGTGTTAACAATTTTCTTTTAGTTTTGTCACGACGTACAAATTACTCGTTAGTTCAATGTTTTCAGATAACAGTATAAAATGTTACATTATATACAGAAATTTCAAATTCCTAAATAGTCATAGTTTTTAAAACAAACCTAATAAGAAAAGCGGTATAAAAGTGACAACATTGTCGGTCCTCTTTCTTTATTTTTGAATATAAAAAGTCCTATTTCGTTATTTTTTTAAATACCAGTAAAAAAACTGAACAATATCTTTTTTCTAGGAGAAGGGTGACTAATGAACACACATTGCGCCTGATGTTAAGTAGTTGCTGTGACCCATAGACGTCTACATCCATCCTCAACTACGAATCAAAATGCAGATGCATTGTCACACGTGAGGAATAAGATAGAATGCCTTGTTTCCAGTTAAAGGGGTTATCGGTTCTCTACACTAATGTCTAGAACAGGTAAATGAAATTGTATACTTGGGGAGTGCTTTCAGTCGGGATGGAAGATGTGATTTAGATGTGGATAGGCGTGTCGCTGCCGGAAACAAAGTCAATGGTGCCCTGAATGCATTAGTAAAAAGGCAAGGCGTGGTGAAGAGTGCACGCCTTGCAATACATAACCCAGTGTTGGTACCGACTTTGTTATATGGCAGCGAAACCTGAGTATGCCAGAAGAAGCATAAAAGCAAGTTGAATGCAGTGGAGATGCGATCTCTTCGTAAAATGTGTGGCGTTAGCATAGCCGACCGAAAGCGAAACGAAGAGATTCGCAATATGGCAGGATTGAAAGATGACCTTATCACAAAAATTGATAGGGGCGTACTCCAATGGTTTGGGCACGTTGAACGAATGAGTGAAGACCGAATGGTGAAGAAAATATATAGAGCGAAAGTAAATATTAAAAGGTGTCGAGGTAGACCGAGACTAACTTTCGAAGACCATGTGAGTAAATTGCTCGAGGAGGGGAGGGTTAAGAGTACTCGGATACCTAGACGTGCATGTATGAAGAAGTTAATGAACCTGAAAGAAGCGAAAGTGGTATGTAAGGATCGTGACACTTGGCGATCTGTTCTCTCTGGCTACCCCGTTAGGGATTGTGCGTGAAGATAAGTAAGTAAGTAAGTAGTAAGGTTCTCTACACTCACCATTCGAAACATAGTTACACTTTTAAGTGTTAATTTGCCACAAGCTCGGCGTTGAAGGAAAACATCGTAAGGAAGCCTACATTTTGGAGAAAATGAAAAAAATTGAAGACATAAAATTGCGCTAACAAGCTTTGAGGCAGCGCGGCGGACATTTCCTTGCCCCTAAACTCATTAAGGGGAAGTCTGTGCCCAGCTGTGGGATGTATATAGGTTGTAACTATTAATTTTACTTTGAAAATACATCGAACACTGTAGCATTGAAAATAAAGATAACCTGCAAACACACTTGCCACTAGCAATATGTACTAAAGTCACCGAATCATTAGTCGATAAAGAATTAAAAACCATGAAGAACTAAAAACTGACTAATAACATAATTTATTCCGTGACGAAAAATAATTACAGAATAAATTACACACTTAGTAGGTATAGAAGTAAAAGATATCGGCGTGAGCTAAAATTAACTCATTAAACACCAGTCTTTATTAAATTAATAATAATGATGTTCTCGGTGGACCGGTTATTCATTCGTATGTCTTTACAGTCGAGGTTGCCGACATCATAAAAATTATATAATAATTTAAATATAAAATACGCGATCTAACAAGATTAAAATTTAAGTTTTGAGTGTCTAAATCGATCTTTCGCCTTCAGCAGTCGATCTCCATAGACTAATCAATATGGGTGGGTTTTCTATATAGAAATAAATTCTCATAATCTTCTATAGCCGGCTTTCACCATGTAGTGGCGGTGTAAGGATATAAACTAGCTCATATCGTCTCGTGGATGTCATAAGATACGACAGTGGGAACTAAAACAGAAAACCGGCAGCAGCTTCTTCAAAATTATAAAAACTGTGGTTTACAACCGGCCTGCTGAGCCTGGCAACTACGGCAAAATAAACTCCACGAGGCAATCTACGGGCTTCCGTTCGAACGTGATCTGCCTTAGATTCTTCCGATAGAAGAAGAACAGAACAGAATAATTTTTATTCAATATAGATTACAAGAATAGTTATTGAAAGTCACTTATGCTTTGAGCACTGTTTTGAATGAAAACCTCTGTCCTAGGCAGAACCTGCAGCGTGGTAATGATCACCTCATTCCCAGGGGTCATGCTCTCTTTAGTAGTATAACCCTTTTTAAACAAACCTTATTCATGCCCCCCAACAAGCTTTCGGCTGACCTGAACTGCCTCCTGGCGGCTCAGGCCGAGCCTACTTAACACATCCCTTAATCTGCCTTAGGCACACTTCTAAGCGGCTTTTCGCCGCTTGCGCCTTCCTTTCTGCCAAGGAGGGTCGCGTCCGTTTACGGTTTAAAGACCTCTCGTCAGATCGGTAAGCCAATCTCTAAAAGCGGTGTTTAGTGGGTAAAAGTCTCCACATAACCACGCAGCCGGCTGCGTGGTATGCTATGAGCATTCACCGCCTCCCTCCCCCGCTTTCCGGGGGATTGACCTTATTGCTTCGGGCACAAAAAAAACAAACCTTATTAACTAAAAACTTTGAGTTTTTTGATAGATAAGTCCTGCATATTTACTGAAACTTTGTTGTAACAGCACATTTGCCCTTTGATAGAATAATTTAAATTTAGGGAAACAATAAAACAAGTGTAAATTTAATTTATTAATTTTAAAAAATCAGTAATTAATTAATAAATAACGTTTTTGAAATGACCGCCAATGGCCGTAATAAAGCTAAGGCTCTAAATGCCATTCTTTGAGTCGTTTTTTGCACTTCCAAATGGTTCACTCCTATTCTGTAGCAGCAGTATCAATCCGCTGTTTCAGTTTTTCTCAGCATAAACTTTTTGTTTGTTTGTGTGTAGCCCCAAAACCAATAATCAACAGGCGTTAAATCAGGAGACCTTAGAGACCATGCTACTGGACAGATTCTGCCAATCCAACATGGATAGTTTTGATTAATAAATTGATGCTGTGTGCATAATGAACCGGGGCTCATCTAATTGGAGGTGACACATGACCAAGAGGTCTTGCGTAAACCGTCTTGGCAATTCAAATGGGCCAATAATTTGGTCATTAATTATTCCAGCTCACATGTTAATTTAGAATTTGTAATAGAAAGAAGTTTCTCTGAGAGCAAAAGGATTTTTATAATTCTAAACGTGCAGATTACGGTGGTTGGTTATTCGGGCTCTGGTAAATGTGGCCTTATCCGTCCTTAAAATTTCCCTTAAGAAATGATAATTTAGTCTGTGCTATCGTTAAATCCACGTATAAAAAAGCAGCCTTGGTTTACTGTCTTCTTCTCGTACATTTTGAACACGTCGAAAATGGTAAGGGTTAAGAACTACTTTTTTCAGTACGCGCCACACTGTCATTTTCTTTATACCCAGCTGAGTTGCAATTCGACGAGTGCTTATCGTCTGGTCAGCTGTTACTAATCTCAGCACTTCTTGATCAATGTCGTCTGAACAGCTTGACTACGTGATACAGGTTCATTTCTTTTCCGACGTATGCCCATTTCACTAAATTGTCGACGCATTCAAGATAAACGAGCGATATTCAAGGATGATCCTGTTAGGAAATCGTCGTCTGTACTCGGTAAAGGCAGCTTGCGCGTTCCCATTACCGAGAACATATACCAATTGCATGTCAGCAACATGCGATGGTTGATGGTTCCAAATCCCAGAGTTTAGGCATTTTGAAGTCGAAACCATAAATTAACACTTCTTCATCTCATCTTCACACGTCTTTAAAAACTTTGAAGAACACGAAATATGTATCGTCACACATCTCAATGAATGGACTAATAAACTAATCTAAGACTGGGGGTACGCGCTGCACAATAAAAATCAGTTAACAAGGGATTTGCAGAGGTAAAAAATTACCTGCCTTATCCCTTATTTTTGACCAAATTAATCATGTTTGAACAATTTACAGTTCGGCAAATGTTTGAGATAACTAGAAATATTGTTATGAAATTTTGTAGGTAATATCATGGTTTTTTTAATAATAATTAATATTATAATAATCTTTGGGAATTTATTATATTTTTTGGCGAAATTAAATAAAAATGGGCAATTTTTCTTAAAGCTTTGAGATAACTTATTTAAAGAATTTTGTTTAATTTTTTACCTCATTTTATACCTTTAATCGATAAACTATGATAACAACTGATAAAGATAAATCAGAATTAAAAAAATATGTAAAAAACAAAAAATATATCTTGAAAATAGTGCAGCAAGTGAGGTTTTTATACGAAAAAAAAAACTAATAAAAAAACCAAATCGATAACACCTGTACTTTATTATATATGTATGTATTTGTTCATAGTTTTTTCCAAATAATCAACAGACACCGGGCATATTTTGGATACATTTTATACTTTAAATCGAAAAACTGTGATAACAACTGGTAAAGAGAAAAACAGAATGAAAAAAAATGTTAAAACAAAAATCATATCTTGAAAATAGTGCAGCAAGTCGGATTTCTCTACGAAAAAAATAAAAAAGCTAAAAAAAACCAAACTGATTAGACCTTTAACGATATTTTTTGATAGCTTTGTCCAAATAATCAACAGACCCCAGGCGGTCACGGTCGGCGCTGGGGCACCTTGTAGATAATGCAAGAGGTATGGTTACGATATAATATAGTTTACAGGTTACGTAAAGAGCTTTATTTATTTTAAATGTAAAACAAACAAAATTTTATCGGGTACTTTTTAGAGAATTAAACCCATAATAACAAATAACAGTCACACATTTATACTTAATTATCCGTTTTGGTTTATTAATATTATTCCTTAATACTAACGGCATTACTTACAAACGTTGATTATAACTAACTTAAAATAAGTATTATTTATCTCCATACATATTTCTTTTCATCGACATTTAGTGACGAGAGGGAGAGATTTTTTAAAGTGACTTCTATTTGTTTTGAATACGACCGTTAAAAAATAAATATTTCAATTATTAAGACGCATTGGAGAGTTTACAGACTTAATTATGAACGTATGATTAAAAATACTTACCACAGACCAAAAGCACACAAATTTTTTTCATTTTGTCGAATATATACTTAAAAACAACGTAAATTGCTAATGGACCGCTCTGTTGGGCTTATCTTAGCATCACTGACCAGCGATGACCGCTAGCAATGTTTATAAACTGCACAGTGCACACATGTCGATCGCGACCCGTTTGTCGCGTATCTCCCACTTTTGAAATAATGATGTGAGGTACTACTATCGACATTTTTTTAAATTATCCAAAAAATAGAAATTACATAAAGTCGTTTACCTTATTAACTACTTTAAAGTTGATTCAAGCTACTTTTACGGATTTATATCGCGTTTATTTATGTTATTTTTAATACCCGAAGTGTCGGGTGTTTTCCAGCACCCAGAGTCACGGGGGACTGAGGTGACTGACGTCCCGATGTCAAAGTTAACTCGGAATACCTTTAGCTTTTTAATTATTGTCTTTCGTCCTATCTACGCACAATGAACTAACTGTGAAGTCTTGCAGTGTGGTATTCTTGGGTTTAGTTTTAATTTTATTAATTATAGGATCCCAAGCAGGTGGTAATACCCAGCCTCTTTCTCTGTTGAATTTAATTCTAAATTATGATGTTTTTTAATTTCAATAGCCACACGTATCATCCTTGGTAGGAATCGATGTTCTTTCGCGAGGATTTGTGGTCTATCAAATCTGATGTATAATGGTTGGGGCCATCTAGGATATGATCGCAAACTGCAGACTTCCCGGAACGTTGATGCTTCACGTCAGCTATGTGTTCTTTTACGCGTGTTCTAATTGGTCTCTTTGTTTGCCCTATATATGAGAGACCACAATCACAATCAAGCTTGTACACTCCTGCATCTTGTAGAGGAATATGACACTTGACGGATGGTAAGAACTGACTAATATTCTTCGGCGGCTTGTAGAATGTTCTAATAGAAGCTCGCTTCAAGATGTAGCTAATCTTGTCTGTGACACCTCTGACATATGGTAGTACAGCAGGCATACGCTCGACTGTGGCCGGCTTCACTCGGTCACTGTGACGTAGGCGCGGGACCCGAAGCGTGCAGAACCTGCTTGACGTGCTGAAGCTCGGCGACCAGGTGTTTGCTGTTTTATAATTTTAATATTTTAATAATAATTTTATCAACTTTAAAGTTGATAAAATGATTTATTTAAGAATCACGTGCAAACGAAAATGATTTATCTTAGGAGTGCCTAGTTAAGAGAGCACCCCCTTCCTTCCTCAGTTTTGTGCCACTATCACTGACAATAATGGTGACAACCATTATTCCCATAACTTGTACCCCCAATACTACTTCACTAGGAACACCCCTGTCGATAATGCGACACGTGTTTCGACTCAGGAAGCCATCATCAGGAGAAAATAGACTGCAACGACTGGGCGCCATTTTGTAACGAAAGAAGAGAACATCATCATCATTTTCTACGCAGATCTTAGCTAACTAATTTTAACATATTCAGTATAAAAAATTTCCACAGAGTAACGTCAGATTCGATTAATTAGTATTAACTGTATCAATTATCTTACTATTTGGCGTTTACGTTTATTATGATAAAATTGAGTTTTTTACGAATAATTGTACAAAAAAACATGTCCTCCCTACCATAGAAGGTATGCTCAACTGTTAAAAATAATAAAAATTAAGTTAAGTTGAAGCTTATATACGTCCCAGTACTGGGTTTAGGACTCCTGTAATTTCTAAGGAGGTTTTTAGAGCATGTTAGTGCCCGCCGCAAGGAGCCTAGCTGGTAAATCAGCACTGACACATCCGTATGTGTCTAAGTCCTTATGTTTTTTTACGTGGTAGAGCCATGCTGCAGTTATATTAGTAGTATAGTTGTGGCACGAATGGGTCGGCTCGACCGGGGAAGGACCACACTCACAGAATATCAGCGTAAAATAGTAGCTGTGTTGCGTATGGTGAGTGTAGAGAACCGGAGACCCTTTTTACTGGAAACGAGGCATTCCATCTTAGTCCCCACCGTATCCATACTAAAAATAAAATGAATCAATAACATAACTTCGTTTTGTTTTTCCATTACTCGTATCTTTTAAAATTACAGTTTGGTAAATACAACATGTTATCAATATTATATTATTTAAATTCCATACATATCCTTAGCAACAGATTGTATTTTTTTTATTTCACTGAGAACCGTATCGATTAATATGGTTCAACACCAAATAACGCATTTACAGATTCATGACCTGTGCGTAAATTACGGCGTAAATACCCATATTTTGTTTTCCCGTTCAGACGGGAATAGAATCTGTATACTATGTATTTTGTCAAGTGTTAATAAAAAGTATTATGTAGATAAAAATTAAAAATACAACCGAACTTCATCCATGACTTTATCTTATACAAAAAAAAAACGTTTCCTGAAATTCCAGTGTAGAAAAGTATCTTAGTATTTATCTTCCACAAAAATGCAATTCAGTTTCAAAAGAAGAAGGTTATGTTTCATAAGAAAGTAAGTCATTTTTGAAAATCGATTAAAACAGCCGCACTGGCCCCTCAAGAAGGAATGTTCGGAAAAAAAACCATCAAACATCCAACGGTCAAACATCAAAAAGTACTCTAACTGTACTTTTACTACTCTACTGACTATACTCTAACTGTACTTCGGTTTCTCTTCTCCCTTCCCTTTCTCAGGTAAGACGCACCAGGATCTCAAGGGGCGCCTTCTTATGCGGCCTCCAGATTCAACTGCGTAACAGTCCCCCCAAATCCGATACGCAGAAGCCATGGAGCCTGGAAAAAACGAGCATTCCGTACCATGAGCTTTCCTGGCTCCGCCACCATCTAAGTTTCAGCCGCGAAAGGTAGTAATAGCGGTACCTAACAATACCAACAGTCTTCTCCCGCCGCGACCCCACCACCACCTTAGTGGCGCCTCGTCATACCAATATGGATTATATTGTTAGAGTTATATGTCTTTTTCTCCACCAACACACATCCAAAGATGGCTCGTCAATCCCACATAGAGTGTCCACCTCGAGCCAGCTCTTCACCTCGAGCCAACCACGTGGGTTACTCTCAGTTCACAGTGGGTGACCAAGCCAGGGCTACAAATCCCTCCATCTTCGCCAAGACAAGACGGAAACCCGTTTGAGAGGGTGCTCTCGATTGCCTAGCTCAGTCTTTCGAGCACAGCGAGACAGAAATAGATCGTTAGGAGGCTTTTCTTTAAATTTCTTCCAGTCGAGATATACCTCATAGAGGAAATGCGGGCGAAAAGATAGGTAGGTAAAACATGGGTTTTTAACAGACCTATTGCTGTCGCAGCTATGACCGTGTGTTCCTCGCCTTTTTTATATTTCTTAAATTTGATTGCTTGATGTCTATAATTAATGACCACATAACCTGAGGGCAGCTACTAATTGACATTATTTTGCCTTTAATCTTTTCTTTTTTATTTCTTATTTTACTTTAAATATTTATTTCATTATATATTATTCAAACACTATATTTTATATATCATTCATACGGATATTTATTAACGAAGTTCATAAGCATGTATATGTATTATATATGTATGTATGTATTACTGTGCCTATATTTATGTTACATGTGTATTGTGTACAAATGTATTGTGTACGCGTGTACTTTGTATATATATTTAATATATGTACACTTTATTTATGCATTATGTTTGCACCTGCCAACAATTATCTTTGGCACACAGGGTTGACTGGCAGAGAATGCCAGATGGAATTAAGTCTGCCCTATGTACACTTTAGCTTAAGGTGTTACATTTAATTTTTAAATAATTTAAAAAAATATTTGTTTTATTATAATTAACCAGGGAACAAACGAAGTAATATGTTTGTATAGACTTAATATATATATATATATATATATATATATATATATATATATATATATATATATATATATATATATATATATATATATATATATATAAACTATGATCTGCCTAAGGAATGTTGATTGTTTAGTACAAAGTTGGTATTTTCTTTTTTTTTCTTTTCTTTCTAATTTAATGCAACCTACCCACTAACCTTTTTCTTATTTTATTTAATTCTTCTTCTGGATTGTCTGAAAGAGATTGCTACGTGGCAACAAGGTCACTTTTTTATTTTCTCTTTATTATTTGTTCACTTTTTGTAATATTTATCGTTTCTTGGTGTACAATAAAGAGTATTGTATTGTAGAGCATGAGATAAGCCACTAAAAACCAAGTACAAAAGTTGCCAAACAATTATATTGGTAAGATTGCGATTGTACATGAAATAATAAGTTAAAGATTTACACCATAATATTGTAGCTTCCTGAATAATGTTTTATGGTGAACTTAGTTTAAGGCCTTGGAAAGTTCATAGAATATACTTGGATATATAAAGAGATCTCTCATGCACAGTAATGTTTAATCAGCTCGACACCAGCATCAGTTATCGAGCGACCACTTACAAATTCCAACTGTATTTATATATAAAACTAATATAGTCCTTGAATTATTTAGTGTCTCCAAAGAAGTATATTTATCACTCATTGATTCACTTGTCTAGGCTTAGGACACCTCTAGGTTACAGATATACTCGAAATGTTTCATCAAGGTAAAATATTATTTAGCTTATGCGTAAGAAAAAATCTGAGAACTAGAAACTAAGCTTCAATTGAAAAGAAAACAGTGAAAAGTAAACACAAGTGAAACATTAAACGTCATGTATTTAATTAAATTAATAGAATTATGAAACTTTTTTTATAAATTATTTATATCCTACCGAAAACAAAAATGTAAAAAAGGGTAGTTTGGTAGAAACGACGTTCAGGATTACAGAGTAGTTGATTTTAGCAATTGCTATGGAACTTGGCACCCGTTCAGGTCTCCGCTATTTTATCGGCGAAGCCGATAACCCTCATTAAGTATTTTATAATTATGCTTTTAGTAGGATTTGTACCTAACTAGCAAACTCCACAATAGTTTTTCTGCCCTTTCCGGTGGATGTTGCGAAGAGTTTCAGTTTTAAATTCACTCCTGACTTTGACTTTACAGTGTCACAGTGTTTCAATTTACAGTGCCGCCTATCAGTTAAAGGTTTGTGATTTTCTTTTTTAATTACTGTGGTAGGCCTTTTTCTGCCTAGGAATTCGGTTGGGCAGGTTCCGCCTTCTTACCTTTTCTTCCAAGAAACAGCAGTGCGTGCACGCTGGATTTCGATCTGAAGGGTATAGAGAGCCAGTGCAGTCACTGGGTGGGAGGCACTCCATCTTAATCCAGGTGACACTCTTCTGGAGCTGCTTTGTTTGAACTGTGCTGCAGCTGTCCATAGACTGCAGTAGCCACTTAGCTCCAGGTGGACTGTAAGTTTGTTTGTTTGTTTGTCAATTCAGTTTCATAATATAAAAATCTGCCTTCTAAAATATGGACATAGTTAAGCAGTCGGTACATAGGAGAGCTATAAATGATCAATGTATTTTCGGTATAACCAAACATTAAGACTCAATTGGAATAAGAATTCGCTAACAATGGAGTCCAAACAAATCATTATGCGCATAACAAGTATAGTATCGAACTTGTCATGTTAGTATGCTTTGCAAATATTCCAAAATTCTTTATTTACCTTAAAAAAGCTAACACAGAACTTCTATAATGATTTCTTATATTTACGCGAACACTACACATGATTAAAACTACTTTTACGGATTTTATCGCGTTTATTTTTACTTTTAATTACTTTTATTTTTTTTATTTCCCGACGTTTCGGGCGCTTTCCAGCACCCATGGTCACGGGGGACTGAGATGACTGACGTCCCGATGTCATTGTTAAACCCGGAGTACCTTCAGTTTTTTTTTTTTTAATTATTGTTTATGGTACAGAACTTCTATATAATACTACGTAGTGCCAGTACTTATTGTGTGATAATACTAGCATTCACCCGCGATTTCGCTCGAAGTAACCGCCTAACGGTCGGAAAACGACATCATTTCGAAAATACATAACTGGCGTGTTATCCCACGATCTAAAACAGCTTACAGGGGTAATTAGAGAATTACGCCTCAGACCAGTGCAACAGGAAAATAGATTTTTCTGGGATTAAATTAAAATTATTATGTCAATTACATTAGCTTATGTCACTCTTCCTATAAACTATCGCTATGCAAAAAATCAAATCAAAAAAATTAAAAAAAAAACATGTTGTTGCTCCACTAACAAACACTTGCATTTATTATATTAGTAGGAATAAAGCTTAGACTTAGGCAAGCAACTTATGTATACTCTAAGGAATAAAGAAATTTAACTACCTACGTAAAATACGTGGCTATATTTTCTAATTAGAATTTTTTTAAAGAGAGTCTTTATAAAACGGCTCCGTGGCGCAGTGGCTTAACAATTAGTAGCGCGCTAAGGGCCGCGAGTTCGATCCCCGCACGGCCTTCGGCCTACAAATAATTGTTCCGGGTCTGGATGTTTGTCCTTGTGAAATGTATGTGTGTAAACTGCCTAAACAATACAAACAATGAAAATTCTAGAATGAAGGTAACGTTTCGGAATGTTATCTTTAAAAAAGACAGCTCGTATACTACTAAATAATAACTGAAACATAACTGTCGGCACATCTTCACATGTGATCACAGTTAAGAAAATGTATGAAACAGCATGGGTAAGCATGCAATAATAAAACAAACATCTTGCTGGGTTTGTCCAACTGACGACTGATAATTAAAAAGAACCGGTGACTACGATGACACTGAAACTCTGCTAAAGAGGAAAGAATAAATTAAATATGGCGCAATGTTTATACGACTACAAAGGTGACGGTGTTAAAGCGTTTAAATTTATTGTAGGTCTTACTAATAAGTAATCTCATGAGAATATAAACTTATGTAAACTCTTTGGCAAAAAAGCCGCCATAGAATGGCATGGAACCCGCGGTATCGCGTGGGCTTTAATTTAGCAACATTAATAAATGTTCTTCGGTGCCATATTTAGCAAAATTCGATCACTATCGGAGTCACCTCTGTATCTGTGTCTCTATGTCTGTTTGTCAAAGAATTTTTATGGATATATGTTATATAGATATATGTTAGAGGAACACGTGAATAAATAAGTTTTTCATAGTTGCATTAATATCTTATGTCTATATACACGGCACACCTACTATTTTTATACCAGGTGTGTCTTCCAATGAATATATATGGAAGGTCAATCGTCTCGGAATCGAAATTGCGAAATGATGAAGGAATGTAAAGTGTAAAATGTTTACATTTTACACTTAAATTCTTTTATCATTAAAGTCTAATTAGTTTCAACCAAACAATGACGAATTCCATATTTCGCAATATAGATCTAATATAATTAATATTTATCTAATAAATATTCTAATACGCTGTATCTGCGTTACAGCGTATTAGAACAGAAAGATTACAAGATGAAGGTGAGAAAAACAAGTTCAAATGTGGACTGAAAGAAAACATAAGTGGTTTGGATGAATTATGTACGAATGAGTTAGACTTGGAGAATGTATGGCAAAATGTTAAGAAAGGTTTAGTAGACGCAGCTACCGAAGTATATGGTGTTAGTAAAAGAAAGAATGAAAGGAAAAATAATACGTTATGGTGGGATGATGAGATACGTGCGGAAGTTGAAGCAAAGAAAAGAGCATGGCTAGATTTACTAGCAACTAAGGCTGGTAATTCTAGTGGTTTTGAAAGAAAAAAAGGCAGTCTTTAGACATCTAAATAAAAGAGTAAAAGAAGTAGTTGAAAGGAAAAAGCAAGAAAGAACGGATAAGAATGATAGAAGAATATCGGATAACTTCCAGGCAAATATTAAATTGTTCTGGAAACTCGTGAGAACTGCCAGGGGACAAAACAGCCTATAATGAATGCTATAAGAGATGAGAATGGCTATATTCTGAATGATGAAGTTTTGAGTTTAAAGAGATGGAAGGAATATTTTGAAAGCATGTTTATGAGTGAGGAGACAACGTATGAACTGAATGAAATAGGAATTCCGAAAGAAGAGGAAGGAGGTAGCGAGATAAGTATAGATGAAATAATGAAAGCAATGAAAAGCATGAAAGCAGGTAAGGCTGCCGGATATGATAGAGTTTCACTCGAAATGCTAAGGGCTGGAGAGGAAGTGGTGGCAGGCCTGCTGCACACCTTGTTTAATTTATGCTGGGAACTGAAGCGGGTACCGGGAGACTGGTGCAAAGCCGTGATAGTCCCAGTATATAAGGGAAAAGGGTCGCAGCAGGACTGTAAAAACTACCGCGGTATCAGCCTTCTTAGCATCGTGGGAAAACTGTATGCTAAGGTACTAATTGAAAGGGTCATGAAAGAAACCGATGAAAAAATTTGGGATGTGCAAGCGGGATTTAGAAAGGGAATGGGATGTACAGATCAAGTCTTTTCCATGCGCATGATCGCGGAGATGTTTTTGCCAAAAACCAAAAGGTTTTTTGTGCGTTCATGGACTTGGAAAAGGCCTATGACAGAGTGGATATGAATGTGCTATGGCAAACACTGAACTTATTTGGGTTGAGCGCTGGCTTGATACAGGCATTGCAATCTCTTTATAGGGACTCTAGTGCTTTTATTAGGATCAACGGGGTCTACTCGGACTGGTTTGGCATCCATAAAGGTGACAGACAGGGCTGTGTGGCTTCCCCGTGGTTATTCAACCTATTTATGGACAGTTTGCAAAATTTGAAAGTTGAAGAATGAGGATTAAGAATGGGTGAGTTAACCGTCAAATGCCTTTTGTACGCCGATGATCAAGTTATTCTCGCGTCGTAGGCGGCTGAGTTGCAAATGATGGTTACATTAATGAACAGATCGTTAAAAGAAAGGGGTATGAAAGTGAACGCCAGTAAGACGAAAGTTATGGTTTTTGAAAGAGATGAAAGTAAAACGATATGTGAAATAAGAATAGAAGAGGAGTTGATCGAGCAAGTAGATGAGTTTGTATATTTGAGTTGCGTATTTAGCAGGGATGGGAGACATGATAAGGATATAGAACGACGAGTGAACGCAGGAAACAGAGTAAGTGGGGCCCTACACTCTATTGCGAAGAGTCAAAATGTGTCAAAAAAGGCACGTATGGCAATTGACAATGCTGTGTTGGTCCCTACTTTAACGTATGGTAGTGAAAGTTGGGTGTGGCAGAAGAAGCACGAGAGTAGAATAAATGCAGTAGAAATGCGGTCGTTAAGGAGTATGTTAGGGTTGAATCTGAATGACAGGGGGAAAAATTGTGTGATAAGAGAAGAGTGTGGTTTGCAAGATGATGTTGTGACCAGGATTAAGAAAGGAATGCTTCGGTGGTTTGGTCATGTGGAAAGAATTAGTGAGGAAAGAGTGAAAAAGAAAATTTATGTTGCAGAAGTGAATGACAGAGTCGGAAAGGGACGCCCGAGGCAAAAATTTATCGACCAAATTAGCGATTTATTAAAAACGGGCCAAATTAGGAGTACCCTTAACCGACGAGCATGTATGCGTAGGTGTATGGATGTGAAGGAGGCGCGAGAGGTGTGTCAGGATCGTGCCAAATGGAAGTCTATAGTCTCTGCCTACCCCTCTGGATGACAGGCTTGAGTGTTTATGTATGTATCTAAGCCAAATTGGCTTACAATCCGGCAGAGGCGCAATTCCAGAATATTACTTGTTCTTTTTTCCATATTAAATGACCTATTTTCACCTTCTTATCGTAAGAAAAAATTTTACTATCTCTCCTCATCTCATGACAGTGTAACGCTCCCCCCCCCCCCCTCTCTAAATAAATATATTATATATTATTTATAATCAGGTAATTTCCCTTTCTTTTAAAATAAAATTGTATATATATATATATATATATATATATATATATATGTGTGTGTGTGTGTGACCAGGATAATCAAAATATGTTTTGATCTTTCTAAATGATCTTCCAAAAGATTTAATAATAGGCCGTTTGTAATATTACGGCGTGTTCGTCTTAGTTAGGACCCTTATTTACGTTGTGTTTGTTTTGTAACTTAGTTCTTTTAGGTGTCGAGAAAGGTTAAGAACATAAAACGTCCCTATTCCGCTTGTATCGGGTTTACATTATTAATTTATTATTATTTATCCCCTCTCGCTTGGAAAAGGCTCACAATATATTTATACAAAATAACCGATACAAGGGCTTCGCTCTCCTACACGGCGTGCGCGCTGAGCGCCAACGATTCTGTTGCACTCCCACCGAAGGGAACGCTAATTCGGGAACTGGACCGTAGTCCACAGCAAATAACTGGCGAACCAGTAAAAGACGGCTTGAGCTAATGCACTACCAAGTGTGGCCCCTTGGTAGTGCGTAAGCACAAACATCGACCGAAGTCGCGCATGTCAATGCGTATAAACGCCATACAGAATACGAACGAATCCAGCCACAGTGAATGTACGTCACACGGTTTAGGCAAATAGGCACATTTGCCGTAAACCCTCCGTGAGAGCCACCACCTGCAAAAACGCCGCTACTGCAGACGTGATGTAAGTGTATGGCATCACCACCGATTGCACGATCAGCACGGCTACTAGCCGCAGAGCGTGTCATGAGTCTACCGCTCACCTCAAGGGAATGGGATCCCACGTTGTGCGGCTTTCGGCCGCAGCCTTAAGAGTCTCCTTAAACCCTCCCTCCAGCTACTACCCGCATGAGGTCGACACATATGCTCCACCAACTAATATAACGTTAGATATGGCCAAAAGGCAGTTATAAGATAAGAGTAATAATTCGCCATCAGAAAGGGTGTGTCACTGGCGCATTTTCGATCATGTTTGTCACACCCACGAACAGGTTGACTTCAATCATTCAAAGGTGGGAAAGTTACAGAGATATATTATTATGTTGTTATATAAAACACCATGGAGGTCAGACAGTCTGCAGCTCCGTAATGAAGGGGACCGACTTAGGCAAAGTTACTTAGGTGCGTCAAACCGAAACGTAGAGAGCGCCTTTGAGAATAGCGTCCCACCAAACAACCATCGCAGAGACGCAAAGCTGCAGAACGCAACAAGCATCAATACGACTATCCTCGGGCTTATACCATCTCAAGGTCCCTCATACATCCCAGCAGACATCACCACCCGCATATCTCCATCGACCAGAAACACAAGAATGCGTCGAATAAGGCGCATCACATCCGCAGATCCATCACAAGACGCAATACCGCAAGTAGCAGTAAGCATCAATGCAACTATCATACGGATGGCGCTCCCTCACCCACATGATCCCTATCGACTTTGGTAACAAAATATGTATTGTTGCTAACTAAAAAATAATACAAACGTATCATAGTAGCACGCCACTAAGACGCTAGTGAACAAAACTCCACGTATCATAGTGCTAATGCACTAAGACATGAAGTTGAGTATGCTTGTTACACTTAAAAGTGCTACCAAACACACTCAACATAATCGAAAAGATAGACGACGCATCACTATGTGCTACGACGCCGCCCACAAACGGTATGGGTGTGCGATGTCCAAGGGAAAGCCGTATTACTACAACAAACCCGCTTACCACCGGCACTAAGATGTTGTTAACTAAAACCTGCACCAACGTACCATAGTAGCACGCTACTAAGATGCCAGTGGACAAAACTCCACGTATCATAGCGCTAATGCACTAAGACATGAAGTTGAGTATGCTTGTTACACTTAAAAGTGCTACCAAACACACTCATCCCAATCCGAAAGATTGACGACGCATCGCTATGCGCTACGACGTCGCCCACAAATGCTATGGGTGTACGATGTCCACGGGAAAGCCGTATTGCTACAACAAAACCCGCTTACCACCGGCACTAAGATGTAGTTAACTAAAAACTCCACCAACGTATCATAATAGCACGCCACTAAGACGCCAGTGGACAAAACTCCACGTATAATAGCGCTAATGCACTAAGACTGAAGTTGAGTATGCTTGTTACACTTAAAAGTGCTACCAAACACACTCATCCCAATCCGAAAGATTGACGACGCATCGCTATGCGCTACGACGTCGCCCACAAATGCTATGGGTGTACGATGTCCACGGGAAAGCCGTATTGCTACAACAAAACCCGCTTACCACCGGCACTAAGATGTAGTTAACTAAAAACTCCACCAACGTATCATAATAGCACGCCACTAAGACGCCAGTGGACAAAACTCCACGTATAATAGCGCTAATGCACTAAGACTGAAGTTGAGTATGCTTGTTACACTTAAAAGTGCTAGCAAACACACTCATTGCAATCCGAAAAATAGATGACCCATCGCTATACGTTACGACGCCGCCCACAACTCTAGTATAGTAATGCTTATACTTCATTAGCTGACCTTCTATATTAATTAATACTTTTGTATCGTAGACCTTGCTATTATAAGTCCTTAATATAGGACTAGTCATTGTGCTACAGTACTTCAAGCAGTCGGTCACCAGACCATCCCATATAATGCTCATGCATCATAGAGACCTTCTATAATAGTACTTTAGTGTAATAGACCTTACTATCATAAGTCATTAATATATAGGACTTCAACCCACAACTCTACTATTGTAATGCAAACTCATCATAGAGACCTTCTATAGCCTTTGTATCATAGACTAACTACCTACCTAACCTAACCTATTATATGTCTTTAATATATAGGACTTCACACTTTGACTGCCTCGTTGGTCTAGTGGTTGTAGTAGTGCGACTGTTGATCATGAGGTCCTGTGTTCGAATCCCAGGTCGGGCCAAAAAATTAATTATTTAGTTTTTCCGTCAAGAAATTCTCAGTAGTTGCCCGGAGTCAAGAAGTTGGCGGTGTCTCACGCCCGTGCCTCGGAAAGCACGTAAAGCCGTTGGTCTTGCGCCTGATCTTTCTCCGGTCGTGTCGGTTTACCATCCCATTGGATTATGAGAGTGAGGGAATAGAGAATGCACCTGTGCTTGCGCATACACTTGGACCCTATAATCCTCTCCTGCGCCGATGGTTAGCCTCCGTTGAGGCAGGCCGCCGTGGCCGAAATTCGGTCTGGAGGACCTTATTATTATATGGGACTTCAACCCATAACTCTAGTATAATAATGCTTATGCATCGTGGAGACCTTCTACATAAATGCTTTAATATAATAGAGCTTACTATCATAAGTCCCTAATATAGGACTAGTCATTGTGCTACAGTACTTCAAGCAGTCGGGCTCGCGACCACCCCATATATATATGTACAACATTGGGTGTCTCCGGTAGCTCCTCCATATAAGCCACCTATACATGAACACCCTCCATAACAGGAAAATTTTCTTTTATACACTAACTCCCTCCATGACTTTTGAATGAATTTTTAACCAATTTTCTAATTATATTATAAATGTTATTTATCTTTATTTTTATACTATTTCGAAGCGAAAGAGGTATATAAGGATCGTGACACTTGGCGATCTGTTCTCTCTGGCTACCCCGTTAGGGATTGTGCGTGACGATAAGTAAGTAAGTTTATACTATTTCCGACTTGTATTTCTATTATTTATCATATTTTAAATATTTTTACAAGTTTTTAATAAATTTATTTATTCTGAAAGACAATATTTTGCCTTAAATTTACTATAATATACTTAATGTCTGAAATGTATTTATTTTTAACTTTATGCTTATTAATGTAATTTTATTGCTTAATATATATCTTTTGATACTATTTTGACGTCCCCTTATATAGAAATTGATTATTAATTATTAATAATAATGATGGACCGTCACAATAGGGTTCTACATTCTTCTTCTAACAACAAATTACGTATTCCTGTTCACTTCACCGAGTTATATGGTAACTCCTTTACAGTTCAGGCTACACGACTTTGGAACTCCTTGCCCGATGACATCGGCAAAACTCCCAATAAGTTTGCCTTTAAAAAAATGGTGAGTAATCATCTTTTAAAGACAACGATGCATACTTGAATCATCCATGTCATTTATCTTGTTATCAGACTTAGGTATATATTCATAGTTATTTATATGTACTATTTATATATTATGTATATTGATATGTGTATATGTATTTATATGTATGTATGTAAATGTTTGAATATATGTATAAATAGGAGATATTTCTATAGTTTATTTATTTTATATATATCAGTAAAATGTATATATTACGTAGATGATTTTCATTTTTATTTTACCTATTTTATTCTGTATTGCCACACCTACGTAAAATTCTCACCACACCATGGGTTGACTGGTAGAGAATGCCTCAAGGCATTAAGTCCGTCCTTGTATTCTGATATATTAATAAGGAATGCAATAAAGAATAAAAAAAATTCATTGTCGGCCATTAGTTTACGGCATGATGTTTATTTGCTATTTTTGATTCATATCATTGGTCTCATTTAATATTGATCGGCATCATAAAATAAATGCTGATAATATTTTGACGTTGAGTCAAATAAATATTAATAATAAGACATAGAAATAAATTAGCATTTGATTAATTCCAAAACCGATGTCGCCACATCTTATCGTATTATAAACAGTACCTGGTTGACCGAGCTTTGCTTGGTATTTTTCGCTCGGTTTTTTTTTTAATTCGTGTGTTTTGGAAATTATATTTAGATACAAATTACATACTGATGAAATATAAATAATATTTTTTGATCTTAGCGACATAACGAGAAAAAGACGGAACTGGTTATTTGAATAAAAAATCATGAGTGCAATTATTTTAATTTAAATTTTCGTGTTTTTAAAAAATACCAAAAAAGGGCTCGAAAAAATTGATTTTCTCAAAAAAGAATCGAACTTGAAAAAAAAATAAAGTCGGTCGGTCGGTCTCGAACCGGGGTTTTACGATTCTGTGACCGCCCATTATACCAATTTAGCTATATACAATCATTAACAATCTATCAAAATTTACCTTCTTATTCTAACGATATTGTAGCAGTTTTTCATTGCCTAAAAACAAGGACAAAAAGAAATTTTCTAAAAATAAATCCTAGCTAGATCGATTTTTATCCCCGAAACTCCCTGGATACTAAATTTTATGAAAATCGTTGGAGCCGTTTCCGAGATCCCGATTGTATATATATATATATATATATATATATATATATATATATATATATATATATATATATATATATACAAGAATTGCTCGTTTAATAGTATAGGATACGCACTGATATCTAATGTTTCACATTACATTGCTTGGCGAGTTTATCAACGTAGAACAAAAGCAGCAATGGTAATTGTACAATACAAAAAGTAATAAATGAAAGTTTACAAAGGTAAATATCATAGTAAAGTACTAATCTAGGTGTAAGTTAGTTATAACAATGATAATTAGTAAATAATCAACTTACCGATGAAATGTTATGCCTTTATTAGTTGAATTACACGTCCTTGATGAGTTTTTACAACTGATTATGCTGTAGTTCACCATTATAAATTTATAATATTATAAATTCACATAGACGTTCAACTAAAATTCATAAAAACTGAAACAAAGCTTTTGCACGATTATTGACCATATCCACCTAGTAATTAGATATCCAACGATGCCACGAACTATTCCACCAAAAAGACTTAAAACTCTCACAGTGCATTTAATTTTCTATTATTTACGGTAGATACGAGTACCTAATAAAAGAGCTTCCCTCATAATCAGAGTTTTCTGTACATGGTATTAAATATAACAGTATCGTTAGTCATTTTGCCAAACGTGGTAATTGCAGTTAGTCATCACGATGATGGCCACCTGTCTGGGTACTTAAAATTTTTATTCTAAACGAATAAGTATTATGTAGCCTATATTATTCAATTTTGTCAGTGACTTATCACAAGTTTATATAGCAGTGAGTAGATGGCGCTATTATTAGATGAAACAATGAAAGCCAAATCTATGCTATCTAGTAATATCAGCGATAAAAGGTTGGGGTGCGACTGGAAAGCCGCTAATATTTATTTATTATATAAGGTATAAAGTAAAGTTGATTCTGCTAAAAACTCTGTGTTAAAAATATGCTATCAGCGCTGCTAGCGGTGGAAAACTATTTGACGATATGACCATAATATCATGAAATAGGAATACAGTTTAGTTATTAGAGTTTAATATTGTCATGCGGTCTAAAAATACAGAATATAGATATGTTGCTGTGTGTATGGGAGAAGTAGATGAAGAAGATGGCGAAATTAGTGTTACATTTTTAAAAACCACTGGTAATGATGGTAAACTATTTAAAATTGATGATAATTGCTATGATCTGCCAGTTGAAGATATACTTCTGAAGTTACCTCAACCTTCTTTATTACTCAAAGGAGAACGTATTTTTTATAAGTTCCCAAATGCTTTAGATGTATTCGAAAAATAGCTTTGTTGTCGGGTCTTCTTCTTGTTCTATAAACTATTTTTAATGTTATTTTTGTTACTTCTAAAAATGAAAAACAATATTTCTGTTTTCTTTTTATTACTATTATTAAAGTTGAAATGTTTAAACTGATTATATTATTATAGAATGATACATTCTTCAAGTAACTGATTAAAAATTCTGTATAGGAATCGGTTCATGCTCTTTATTCTTGCAAACAGATTTAAATATTTTTATGAAAATTACACTTTCTTCTCTTGGAACTATAGTGAGGCTGGGCACGGAAAGGGTGCCCCTGATGGTGTTGGAGCCTTTTGCAAACGCACTGCCGATCGAATGGTTGCTTTAAGTGAAGACTTAGTCGATATAAAAAAATTACAAACGGTTCTAGAAGAAAACTGTCCCAACATTAAAATTATAACAGTGACGCAACAAGATTATGAACATTCGCAAATTAAATTGATTGGAAAGTCATCTAAGCCTTATTCGGGAACTTTAAAAGTCCATCAAGTAATCGGTAATAAAGATAGCTTCAAATTAATAATGAAATTCTTGAGTTGCTTTTGTGAGAATATGTTTAGCTGCGAACATTATTTGATGGGCACTTTGAATTATGTGGATAACGTCAATGCTAAAAAGGCTAAACACATTTACACAAGTTCAGAGTCAGAGAATGAACGCGAAATTCAAACACCCAAAGGAAACATCGATCCAAATACTTCAAGTATAAATTTTGATGCTGTTGAAGATCACGTTGCGACAACTAGCTCATCTAATTACAATGGCGACTATATTCTTGTTAAAAGTAGCTCTAAAAATACAGAATATAGATATGTTGCTGAGTGTATGGGAGAAGCAGATGAAGAAGATGGCGAAATTAGAGTTACATTTTTAAAAACCACTGGTAATGATGGTAAACTATTTAAAATTGATGATAATTGCTATGATCTGCCAGTTGAAGATATACTTCTGAAGTTACCTCAACCTTCTTTATTACTCAAAGGAGAACGTATTTTTTATAAGTTCCCAAATGCTTTAGGTGTATTCGAAAAATAGCTTTGTTGTCGGGTCTTCCTCTTGTTCTATAAACTATTTTTAATGTTATTTTTGTTACTTCTAAAAATGAAAAACATTATTTCTGTTTTCTTTTTATTACTATTATTAAAGTTGAAATGTTTAAACTGATTATTATTATTGTAGAATGATACATTCTTCAAGTAACTAATTAAAAATTCTGTATTTGATTTAGCTATTCATAATTACTCTTAAATGAAAGAATATTACTTATTTGTTGATTATTGAATACAGGTAGAATATAAAATAAAGGTACAAGGAAAGAGGTGTGATGTTTTATATATCTTGATTAATACAGTATAATTTTGTTTTCTGTTATACTGATTATTATTATTGGATTAATAATGAATATAATAATTATTAATAATGGATTATTTTCATTTTCTTGTTGTTTCAATCATTTTCCTGCTGTCTTGTCATCAGTCTGTCAGTCCATTTCATTATCCTGCTACTAGTGTAATTTTCCTGTTCTGTATATTTGCAAATATTGCTCAAAAATCCCTAAAATCGAATAAAGTGTATCGATTTTATAGTTATTTTTTAGATTTAACTTGGCTCTATTACTTAGACATCAATTATATATAAAATACGACAAAAAAAATTTTTTTGTAGTCGTTTTCGACCGATTATCAAATATTGACTCTAATAACAACTTTTTGCGTTCTGTTACTTAAATATGAAATAGCTAATTTAAGAGCATTACTTCTTACACTACTTACGTAGTGGAAGTTTCCTGAGTAATGTTTCATGGTGAACACAATCGAAGACTTTGGATATATCACAGAATATACCCAAGCATCCTGTGAATTCTTCCATTCCTTAAAGATATATTTAATCAGCTCAACATCAGCATCAGTTGTCAAGCGACCTCTTGTTAAACCGAATTGATTTTTATTTAGTAAATTATATACATTAAAATTGATATATGATCAAGACAGTTTTTTTCAAAAATTTTACTAATGGTTGGCAGTACATTAACTGATTTAAAATTGGCGGGGTCTAATGTACTGGATTTAAATAAAGGTGTCACTCTACTATATATCATTAAATTAAGAAACACAAAAGATTCGATACTAGTATTAAAAATAATAGATAGTTGAGATGCGATTGTATCTATTGTAAACGCAATAACTTTAACGGAAATTCCCCATAGATCTGCGGATTTCTTAATATCAATCGTTTTAAAATATTTTACAATATATTTTGATGATACTTTATGAAATGTGAAATTATTTGTACACACGTACAAAAATTAAATGATTTTGTTTAAGTAATGACTCGCCGACCGCAGGAGAAGAATTCAGTGACCTAGTGGTTAAGATCAAAATATCAGTAAAATATTTCTCAAAAACCATTTTTTTTAATTTATTCAAGGCAACAAACAGTCATGTAAATAGATAGTAACATGGATAAATAATAATATAACTAAAGACCTATAGTGCCTGTAACTAAACTTTTACAATATTTTAAACTTATTGAGCTACTTTTAGGACTAAAGGACATTATAAATTTATTTATTTATTAATACACTAAGTTCTAATATGAGGTATCTAGTTAACATTTCGTGTGCAATTAAGAAAAAGAAAGAGAAAAAAAACTTATGTTAAAAATATGGTTATTATAACACTGACAAATTTAGTTCCGATTCAATTATCGAATTGAGTGCTGCAACATTTTCAGTGAAGGGTAAATAGATTATTCACAAGCCAAACTTTGAAAGAGAGCAGATTTAAGCTTTGATATTGATGTATTAAATAAATAAATATCTGTGAATTTTTTATTGTAAAATTATACACGAAACTCATTTGTGTATCGTTCCAATACACAAATGAGTTTCGTGTATAATTTTTATGATATCGGGGAGTTACGAAAAGTGGTTTTGGACGTGAGGGGCGCACAGGCAGACGGACTCGGGAAACAAATGACAATCTGCTAAGTAACAACGAGGAGTCGACTAGGTTATTAATGATTTTGTATAGAAATACTATGTCAAACATTTTACGCCTATTGCAAAGACAAAGTAAATTGTATTTTTTTAGTGAATCGGTGTATGACTGATTTAAAATATTTTGGAGATAATTTAGGGATTTAATAAACAATTTTTGAACTCTTTCTATTCTCCTAATATGAACTTCATAACAAGGGCTCCAAACAGTGCTGCAAAAATCAAGGAAAGATCTGACGAAAGAGAAGTATGAAATTTTTTGAGTTTCGGGACGTTTAAAAGGTTTACTTATTCGTAGTATAAACCTAGATTTTTAAAAGCTGAAGCTAATATGTGCTCAATATGTGGAATAAATGATAAGGTCGAATCCATGATTATGCCTAAGTCCCTGATTGTGGTTACTCTATTCAAGGCCTTCCGATTTATGTGGTAGTCGAAAGTAACGGGATTTTTTTGCGAGTATACGATATTATGTAGCATTTATCGCTGTTTAGAAACAGATGGTTAAACTCACAGTATGCATGTAATCGGTGTAAGTCTTCTTGAAGTTTGTGGCAGTCAGTAATTGATCCGATGATTCGATACAACTTAGTGTCATCAGCATACAAGAGATGGTGACTATGTTTCAGGACATTGCCAATGTCATTTATATAGACTGAAAACAGTGAAGGCCCAATATGAGACCCTTGAGGTACACCCGAAGGGACTGGAAGAAATCGTGACGACCCTTTACAAAGACTGCTTGACTCCTATTACTTATGTAGGATTGGATCCATCTAAGAAGGCTGCCGTGCACACCGACCCTTGCAAGCTTCTTTATTAGCAGATCGTGATTTATTTTATCCAAAGCTTTGGAAAATTCGGTGTACACGGCGTCCACCTGTAGGTTATCATCCATGGCATGCAACAGAAAGTCATTAAAAGTTAATATATTGGTGTCAACGCTACGGCACTTAAAGAAACCGTGTTGTTCCTGGGAAATGTGATTACGGAAAGAGTACGACATTTGAGCGGTAACTATCACTTCTAAGATTTTGCCAAAGATACAAAGTTTCGATATAGGTCTGTATTCGTTTATACATTCACGTGTTTTATTTTTTTGGAATGGGGGTTACTAAAGACTCTTTCCATAAAATGGAAAATGTCCCAGTTTGGACAGAGAAACGAAATATGATTGTAATGGGTGTTGCAAGTTCTTCGGCACATTCGGATATGAGAAGAGAATGGATCCCGTCGGGCCCTGCACCTTTATGAATATTTACTTGTTTCAGTTCTTTGATAACATTATCGTGGTAGATGTTAATAGAATGTATATCTACGGGTGAATTGCCTGAGTAAGAAATAGTATTATCAGAACTTTGACGGGTAGAAGGGATGAAAACTGAATGAAAATAATCATTAAAAGCCTCGCATATTTCACGGCCAGTGGAAATAATTTTGTCTTTATATATCATTTTTTCAGGAATGCAACTTGAAGCTTTTTTTTTGACTTTACGAAAGACCAAAATAACTTTGGACAGGCTTTGATATTATCCTCAGAAAGTTCAATGAATTTTTTGTAACATTCTGCCTCCATCCTCTTAAACCTCTTCCGAAGACAAGAGAAGGTTTGGTAGTCTCGTAAGTTGTTATAAAGTTTCCATTTCTTATGATATTTAAGCTTTTCCTTTTCTAGTTTTATGAGACAAGAAGTAAACCACGGCGGGCGTTTATTTGCGCTACAAAGATTTTGAGTAGGTACGTATGTGTCTATCAAATTGTTTAAAATTCTATAAAAATAACTCGTCATTGAATCAATATCCGTCATGGTATTAAAAATTTCCTCCCAGTTAAGTGTTAAGTCCAGTTTTTATCAAGCCAAAGTCAGCATTATGAAAGTTTTTTTCTTAATTTTGGCGGAGGGTAATGGGGCGGGGGATTTTAAATTCAAACTAATTTCTAGGGATTTGTGGTGCACGTCTTCGGGTACTAACGGAAATTCAGGTCGCATAACATTACATGTTGTATTACTAAAAATTAAATCTAATAATCTATTATTAATATTAAATTGACCATTGCAACGTCCTGATCGGATTTACTTTGTTGTTAAAACTTAACTGGTAGTTTGAATTGCGAGAACTAACCTTATCAGTTTCACTTTTATCTATAACTTTTATTTATAACAACAGTATATGGGAGGTATTGTTGAGATTCAAACCTTGTTTGTCTGAATCCCGAGAGGCTTCTGAGCACACCACTTGCCGTGTCTTATAAGGGAGACCCAACATTTATCGACGCGGAATCGGCTCCAGCCGGTCAAGAAACATTTATGCCTAGGGAATACGGATGTTGCTAATGCCATTCTTATCGGCTCGGCTCAGACGCGACTTCGGTTAACTGTAAAAGTATGCCGATTAGCTAATCGCATCCGTACGATGCTGAATGTAGCCGAACGCCCACATCGACGTGTTTAAGTTTCCGACGGCAGCCAAAAGGCACCGAAGTCAGCCGAACGGCGTTAAAAGGATCTGCTCGCTTGATTTATTTTCCAATAGCAGCCGAACAGCGCAGAAGACGGCTGAACGGCGTTGGACTATAGTCGAATGATGAACGATGAGTCGATTGCCGAACGTAAGAGTACATCCGTCGCGACGGCCGTTCCGGGGAATTAACCGCCCTTCGAAGGAGTCGACTGCCGATCGTTTGTGAACAACCGTCGCAACAGTTGATCGGCGTTAAACCGAGTAGTGTGGTGATTAGGTGCGGCTAAAGCCGATTCCGCGTCGATAAATGTGCGAACTCCCTAACAAAAAAAGCTTTTGATTATAAACAATATGTCTTTATTGTTTTAACGTAATTTTAGATTAGCATTGCAGTAAACTAGCACGGCGATGTTCTGAGCTGGCTTACATCTGAAAAAGAAAATAAATTATCTCTGTAACATTTACTTGTCTTATATTATGAAATATTTTTTTAATATAATATATCGTCTTCACCGTTACGTGTTTGTTTCTTTTAGTTATAACAGATTTTCTTTTTGTTATAACCTCCTCATTTAAGTGTCGTATAGCAAATATATTTACTGTAAGATAGTGCTTTCTCGACATAATTTCGTCACGATCTTGGCCATTTGTAGAGTAATTACTGTTACAGCCTATCAAAACTCCACAAACTTCGTTACTAATTAGTTTAGCTGAACATGAGCCTCCCCCATAAATTGCCTTATAGTTTGTCACGCTTGCTTGGTGGGTTGACAACCGCAACACGCGTTTTTTTATTGTAATTATTTAGATGCTACTGCCCATGTCCTAGTTTGTTTCGCATTGTCGCCTCTTCTGCCACCAGTACACGGTCAGTAATATGATTATATTCTATTTGAATTTGTGTATCGGTTATATATTTTTTTATACGTGGTAGAGCCATGCTGCAGTTATATTAGTAGTATAGTTGTAGCACGAATGGGTCGGCTCGACCGGGGAAGGACCACGCTCTCACAGAATACCAGCGTGAAATAGTAGCTTAATGCTGCTGTATTTCGTATGGTGAGTGTAGAGAACCGAAGACCCTTTTTACTGGAAACGAGGCATTCCATCTTAGTCCTCACGGGTGACAACGCATCTGCATTTTGATTCGTAATCAAGGATAGATGTAGATGTCTATGGACCACAGCAACCACTTACCATCAGGTGGACTGTGTGCTCGTTTGTCACCCTATCCTATAAAAAAAAATATATAGACGATAAATAAATATTTTCGTTAAAATACAACTTATAATACAGAAATAGAACAGAAATGGGCACGGCAGTGCGCCCGCCAAGTCGAGCAAAAAAGCGGCACGTCTCTACCATACTTTTCTCGAAGCAGTTCAGGCCATTTTCGACCCCTACAACTTCGTTCTGGATAAAACTATAAGCTTGAATTTTTTCAGTCACCAAGCAGGCATTGTATAAATATGGCATATTTCAAATTTCATTCAATTTGAACTAGTAGTTTAAGAATTATAACTAGTCAAAATTTCTTAATTTTGTCACTCAGTGACTGACCGATCATCAGAACTCTAAGGCACTTCTAACAAACATAGAAGCTTCAAATTTAAAATACAGTTAGTGTTTAGTGTATAAACAAGGAAAAACTAAAATATTTTTCAATTTCGGTCCAGTTTTCTAGATTCACCAACTGCATAAATAACTTTGTAATCCCATATGAATATATAGGATTACAAAGTTACATTTGCAGTAAATGAATCAGTGTACCTGTATACGTATAATAGGTGTAGATAGGTACGTTGTTAGTATTCAAGAAGTAGATGGTACCGGAAAAGAAAAAAGTAAGATTATTTACAAAAAGAAATGAGATGACATCAAAAACATAACTTGTAAAAAAAACCAAGTCTCGCAACTCAGTTCTTCTACCGTAAAAAGTAGTGAGATCTATGTACTACCAAGTCGGTTAATTTATTCAGTCTCTACATAAGGGTCCTTCTGTTTTAAGTTATTACGTAATTAGCTAACCTTACAACATCTTATAATGACCATAAACATGTTAAAAATCTTTTATGTTTTAAATAAAAGTGTAACTAACGCGATTAGCACATACTGATATTGTTTATTACAATATTCTATAATAATTGAAGACTTTTATCAAAATCAGTCAAAAACATTACGACGATGAGCATCCGCTGTACCCCCTCGTCTGTACAAACGCCATATTCTGGCGTCTCAAATAATATGCGCATCTGTCAAACGCCATAATATGACGTCGAGTGATAGCAAACTAGTTGTAACATATATATGATATATATAACATATATATATATATAACATATATATCTGTTATGCATAATCTGATAGCTTATTTAATAACGTTTCCATTGATATATAATTTCAATGTACTTACTTAGTATATATATATACATATATACTTAGTATACTTGTTATATACTAAGTACTTCAGAAAGTGCTCGACAGATGCGCCATATTGGCCAAAATGACCCCGACATTAGAGTGGCGTCGTATATTAGCGAAAGAGAATTTACAAACGTGAGTTTCGCGACGAAACGAGGTAACAGATGCGAAATCTCAGATTGTCTTAACTTAAAAAAAAAACTATACATGAAACCCCATAACTCATTTCGTGTGAAATAAGATTAAGAAAAAGCCTTTTGTGTTTCCTTCGATTGATAGTAGTAATCAACTATCATTTTTTTTAATTTATTTAGGACAACCAATAAGACATACACGAACACAATATAAATACTAGAAATAACAGGAAAGTTTATATCTAAGTGTCGTCTTAATTAAACGTTACCACGGCATGCAATGTGGATAACAAATATGTTTCTTAAAACTTACAACTACTTTAAAACTAGACCTAAAGGTTAGTTAACAGTAAAAGACTAAATAATTAATCGCTTGAATTTTTGAGGCTTATCAGCAGAGATATCGACGTTACATGTCTTGCAGAGCTGGTTATATTGCCTCTGTAACTTATGTATGGTGACCCAAATTAGTTTTACTTTTACTGCCTTATTGGCATATTATCATCCCGTAAAGGTCCACTGCTTGGCATGGAAGCTCTTCTTTTATAAGGATTTGTATTAATGACCACGCTTGACAAACGAATTGACCATCGCAGCACCAGACGTCTCGCTTTTTAGACGCTGCTCCTGGTCACCAGTCCCGATATTTTACGTCCGGAGTAAGCGTTTCTGGCACATTCCAAAGTTACTTTCACCATATAAAATCACCGACGTAACTTAGTTCTAATAATAATATTTAACTAGATACTTACTGACACCACACTCTTGGGCACACAGGAGTCTACCAGGATTGGAGTAGGTAACTCTATTAGACCCGCAAACAGGATTATACTCGGAGGTCACTGGACAGCTCCGAATGCATTCCTGTAAGTCTGATTCCGACTGCGTATTTTGTCTGGAATAGACAAAAAGTGAATGTCAAAAAATATAGTTTGGAATTTTAAATATAAATGCTACAAACATAAATAATTATAAACACTGCAGGGTATATTGTACGAGGAAAATACAAAGGTATCTGAGTTTCAATATTACGAAGTAATTGAAAATCCACAAACGAAATATTTTATCCTCTGAGATTTACTCAAGCAACGATTATGTTTTACGACTTCTTATGCGTAAAAACTAATTTTATGAGGAAAACGATAAAAACCATCAACCAAAAAAATAATATTAATAACAACAAAAAACGTAGGTAAGAGTCTGTTGTATGAATTCCTGCTTTTTACTTTACTATTGTTAATTGGAATTAAAAGTAGAATAATAGTAAAAAAAAATTAGTTAACACAAGAGATTTTAGTTACGCATTATGTATTACATCAGAACTTTTGAACAAAAATGCCTATAATAATTAAAATTAAAAACTATTAACTTTATTTAAAAAATATATATTTATTATAAAACACTGATTAGGATATGTAATACATATGCACATATAACAGTTGAACCTCGAGTTAAAATAATATTAAAATTTCCCATCAAAGTAGCAATATTTTCTGAGGTACCTGTATTATTGTTATGCATTAAGTACCAGTATTATATTGTAATACACCGTAAAACGGATGCTAATCCTGATCTATTACTAATTTTCTTTTGTATGTACAATCAGTTAGGAGATACCAAACTTAACTTTGATTAATTCTTTACTGTGGTAGTACATACCACTCATCGACATGTCAACCTATAAAATATAGAGCCATATCTAAGACCTCTAATGCCCACCACGACAGGAGGTCCCTTCTTTTTGCCAGGCCATATGGATTTTAGGTCCGATTCCATCTCTTCAAAATTTAAAAAGAAATCATGGTGAATGAATTTGACATCATAGGGCTTTTGTGGTCGAGCTTGTATAATCCGGGTGATATAATCACTGGGAGCGAATATTAGTGATTTTGTGTATTGCTCAATAGTGGAGCGAACGCTATCCACTTCCATCATAGTATGCCCCTCATAGGCATATGGTATTTGCAGTACCAGTCGTCTCACACGTTTGACGAAGCGTTTGCCAGTCTTTTATACGTGGTAGAGCCATGCTGCAGCTATATTATGGTTGTAGTACGAATGGGTCTGCTCGACCGAGGAAGGACCACGCTCTCACACCATACCAGCGTAAAATAGCAGTTCAATACTGCTGTCTTTCGTATAGTGAGTGTAGAGAACCGGAGACCCTTTTTACTAAACGAGGCATTCCCACCCATCTCAAAATTTAAAGCGATAACTTAAAATATTAAAGGTAAAGTAACATTCATGGATTTAATTTAAATTACCTCGTACATTAAATAACAAACAATAAAAAAATAACACCAAATCTATTAAATCAAGTTTATCGTTACGAAGACTATCAAATATGATTTTTTTTTATCCAACCTTGATCAATACTTTTGAAAACCTGATTGACAATAAGTCAGGTAAAACAGGTTTGACATTGGTCATTCAATAGAAAAAAAGGAAACATTGTTTAACAAAAATTGTCAGGTATCAAAATCAGTGAGCTATGGAGAGACTATGCTTGGAAAAGATATGTGAATGCTGCGAAGCTATAGAAGAGCTAAGCCCTTAAGCTACCTTAATCATTTCGTTAACGTGGTAAAGCCATGCTGCAGTTATATTAGTAGTATAGTTGTAGCACGAATGGGTCGGCTCGACCGGGGAAGGAGCACGCTCTCACAGAATATCGGCGTAAAATAGTAGCTTAATGCTGCTGTGTTTTGTATGGTGAGTATAGAGAACCGGAGACCCTTTTTACTGGAAACGAGGCATTCCATCTTAGACCGCACGGGTGAAAACGCATCTGCATTTTGATTCGTAATCGAGGATAGTTGTAGATGTCTATGGGCCACATCAACCACTTACTATCAGGTGGACTGTGTGCTCGTTTGTCACCCCATCCCATATAAAAAAATCCTCAGCAGGATCATATTATCTAACATACTCAATGAATCAGTTAGCTGTAGTGACAGTCTTCGAGGTATATGGGTAGTCCACCCATATACCTCGAAGACCCGACAACCAAATGAGAATAGATTCTCGAGTGCCCTGTAAAGAAAAGTAAAGTGCTACCACTACTAGTAGGAGTAAGTTTTTTTTCAGTCTGTAGGGTGGACCTATATTCTCTAGTGGAAATATGAGGTAATGATAATAAGGAATAGAACCATGAATTATAACCTGTAATTTTGATATCTAGGTAGCAGAACACGTTCTCTTCCTAAGAGCCTGTCTGTAAAAGCAGTGCCCGCATTGCTTTGTTCCGTTCTGAATGGAATACGAGTAAGGAGCCAATGTAGTTACTAATGAGGCATTCCATCTTAGCCCTTAGAGAAACCTGAAGCCTTCTTTGCCTAAAGTTGGCTACGCTTGGTCAATGGACTGCAGTAACCACTTACCTATCATAACGTGGATTGTATGTTTTGTTTGTCACATCAGTTTAATAAAAAAACGTACGTGTTTAACAAAACTGGCGAAAAAACTTTTTTTTATAGGAAAGGAACATACGAACATACGGCTCACCTGATGGTAAGTGAGTACCGCCGCCCATGAACAGCTGCAACACCTGGGGAATCGCAGATGCATTGCTGGCCTTTTTAAAAGGAGTAAGCTCTTTTCTTGAAGGTCCCTAAGTCGTATTGGTCCGGAAAAATCTCTGGTGGTAGTCGATTCCACAAGGAAGTAGTGCGATGAAGAAAACTTCTTTTAAATCACACGGTGGCGGACCGCCAGTCATCCAGATGGTATGGATGGTAGATCGAGTTTTGTCGCAATATCACCAATAAACCACCTAATAAAAGTTTCTTACCCATATATTAAAACTTACCCATTTTCAGTATCAGTGGAGGAGCTTGGTGACACAGGTTGCATTTGCGCAGCCTCTGGCTCTGCTGTCGTAGTCTCGTTGCCTGATTGTCGTTTTATTCTCATAGAAGTGGTTTCACCGATTAGGAACACTGTAATAAAATGCCAAAAAAACCATAAAAGAGCAGAATCACATTATTAATTTTCGTAATGATCATCATCATTCAGAGCCGTGGTAGCTCAGATGGTTAGCGCTCGGTATAAATTTTGCAGTACGCGAGCAAACCGGGTTAGATCCCCGCCGGCACCAATGAAATTGTTAATTGCAATTTTATGTGCTGATTTACCACGTGCTCGGCGGTGAAGGAAAACATCGTGAGGAAACCAGCATGTCAGAGAAATGAGAAAAAAAAATATTTCGAAAACATGTGAAGTTCGCCAACACGTATTGGGGCAGCGCGGCGGATAATTCTTTGCCCTAAAACCCTTTCAGAAATGAGCTGCGGCCTGTGCCCAGGAGTGGGACGTATATAGGCTGTAACTTTACTTACTTTACATCATCATTCCCATAGGTTTGATAGGACCACTTAGTATAGTCATCCCCCAACACCTTATAAAAGATATTTGCCATAGTTACCACTCACTTACCAGAGTTTTGGTTGAAGGGTGGCAGAGCCAGTATAAATACAGGATGTGAGACAGTCCACCTTAGACCTCGAGAATGTCACCGGGGCTTTTCTTGACTTGAAGTTAGTTGCAGGATGCTACAGTAACCATAACAATAAGATGAATCGTGATTTCGTTTTCCACTGTGACATAATTTATTAATTTAAACCAAATAGGCTATTATTACAACGTAATATCTGCAATGGCTTCGATCTTAGAGTAATTACATAGGTTTAGCACCTGTGATTTCTTAAATTTACGCGAACACTACACATTGAATAAAACTATATACATATACGGATTTTATCGCGTTTAAACTTATTTTAACTTATTTTTAATTCCCGAAGTTTCGGGTGTTTGACGTCCCAATGTCATAGTTAGCACGGCTACCTTCAGTTTTTGAATATTAATTTTTTTTTAAAGTTAAAAGCGTCTACCCCTTCATTATATGCCTTCGATGTGATAAAACGATTTTTACTAAGGAAAACACAAGCGATAGTAATCTTCTAATAATAATCACCACACTAGATTAAATACAATAAGAAATGATTATCATCACTATGATCGGTCTATAACAGTTGAACTTTAGCTTCGCTATTGTAGGTAGGATTTGCCACACTTAACAGACCGAGTGGCGCTGGTGGTACCAGACCACTGAATTTTTCATCTGACACACTCCTGATATTATTATAGGAACCATGAAATCTTACTGCCATTCCCGTAGGCGTCTCTTACGAATCCCATAGGGCGAAGTATTATGCCTCACAAGTTCAATGATAAAGATAGGCCTACCCCATACTTAATAAAATGAAGACAAATAGGTATAACTGAAATATCTTAGTATAGACATGGTGGCTGCCTGATAATAACGAAATAAATTTTGATTTGTATTTAATAGTCGTACACCCGGCTCTATATTATAGTTTCCTATTTATTTCGTAAAAGTACCTAGTTATTAAAAAATATTCTGTGTATGTTATGTCATGATTATAAAATATACACTTGATTTAAATTCCTCCGTTTAAAGACCTTAAGCGGGAAATGTAATGATTTTACATAATGATTTATTATAAACACAAAAATGCTATATTTTTACTTTTGTTTTAATTTACTAGGTATTAACTATTATGAACTCTTTTTTTATTTAATTTTTGACAGATGGCTTATTAGATAGACTGTTATTTTATACAATGCAATGTGATTTTTAACGTACAGCTTCTTCGAACAATAACATACTTACCGACAAGGAAAAACACATATAACTTATACATTTTGTACGTAATTAAAATATGTTAAATAATTCAAAATGACTGTACGTATCGCAACGATTCGCGACACTGCACCGACCGATCTACGACTTTGCTTTTAAAGTCCGGGTCCATTGCTAACTCGTTTATCGCGTATGTATATGTTATATACATTAAAGTATTCTGTATATAATACTTTGTTATTATTACCTTTTCAGTTTTTTCCCCTTTATATTTACATAGTGACGTTTTAAATATCAAGTGCGCTCCGGACTCCTATTTGTTACTTAGTAACTTCAGACTTTTTCCATTCTTTCAACAAATTTCTTGTTTTTTCAATAATTAATAAATGCACTGCATTATGCTTTTTACAGATTTCATAGAGTGTATTAACATATTTAATTTTCCAGCCGTCTCGAGCACTTTACAGCACCCATGTTCACGGGACGGACTGAGGTGTTCGACATCCCGATTGGAAACTCGAACTCGAACACCTCAGTAAAATAAGTCTCAGTAAAATAAGTTAATACCTCAGTTAAATAAGTTAATATACGCCATATAATCCGTATAAACTAGTTTTATTTAACTGCACTACATGTGATATTGTTACACGAAAGATAAAGAGAAAGGCAGACATGTAAAGCATTTAATCTTCTATGTATTTCTTGACTGTTTTGTAAGCTTTAGAAGCAACTCCTTCACAATTTAACAAATTTGCTAAACTTATTTGCTTCTTTTATTTTTGAAACTACTTTTTATAAACTTTTATAGATATTGGATACCCGGAGCTAAGTTGTAGTAAATTAGATTTCGAATTGAACATGTAATTTTTAGCGACGATAGATATCTTTAAACACTGTATACGGGTACTTTCTTGCAAATCTACAAATTTCTAATCCGTTGAGCAAGATAAAGTTAAAATCTTAAAATTTTCTAAATTTAGGTTTACCAATTTCTAAAGTTAGTTATAATATACTTCCGAAACAGGTATTGCTCAATGTTGGTATAATCCTACAACATTTATTCCAAAGAATAAGCTGATCCTGCGCGTCCGCGCTATTGCCCCACAACAGGGATATAACGGAGGTAGTTTTATCGGAACCGAAGGCGGAGTCGGAGTTTTTAAATTTGCTTGATCGGAGTCGGAACCGGAGTCGGATTCGGAGTCGGAGGCAGGGTCGGAAGTGGTGGCATGAAAGAGAATTTTTATTTAAGGACAAATAAAACATTATTTAGTAATTTTTTTTTTCATTTCAATTTTCAATTATAAAATAAAACACAAACAATGAAAAAAAATTGGCATATTTCCAAATAAACAAGAAATTAAAATAAATGAACTTAAACCTAAAGTAGCATATTACATTATATTAAATGAACAAAAGCTTTAAAACAAATTAAACCAAATGAATTGACTCCAAAAGTAGTCTATTATACTTTACGAACAAAAGCTTTCAGGCTTTGTCTCCGTCTATCTATTTCTTAACGAGTCGTAGATTAGGCCAGCGCCACTAAAAAGTTGTTCGCTCGCTACCGAGCCTGGTGGACACGACAAATATTGGCGGGCAATTGATTGAAGGGGCTGGAATTTTGTATTTCCATTTACTTTCCACCACAATAACGGATCATCACTAATACTTATACGTTTTTCTTTATTGAACTCATTTAGTATACTTTTCATTACAACAAATTTATCAAAAACTTTACATTTTTCAGATGTGGTATTATCATCGTCATCATCACTACTTAACAATATATTCGACAAAACTGTTTGGACATTACTATGGCTAACTTCTGCTGGTAATTCCATTCTTGCCCGTTTTTCTACAGGAACGGCAATATTATCAGCATCGTGTTTAGATGTATCTGCATAAAATAGTAACATTATTTCTGTTTCAATCTTCTCTTTAACCACTTCATTAAAAAAATTGTTTTATAGCGAGGATCTAGATATGTTGCTATTGCAAAGAAACTGTTTGATTGAAGGTCACCAAATTTGGAATTTCATTGATCGACGGTACATTTTATTATACTTTTAAATTTTTGCTTTGTGTCTTGTTTACTGCCTTCAGTGTGTAATGTATACTTTAGTGTATGTATAAGCGGAATTACTGACGAGATACTGGTGTTATTGTCACTCATATTTCGGGTAATTTCTTCAAAAGGTTGAAGTATAGTCACTATTTTTTTTAAGCTGCAGCCATTCTTCAGGAGACAACTGAGAGATGTTGTGTTTACATGCGTACAGGCATAGAGAATCCTGTATTCTAATCATTCTTTCCAACATATAAAATGTACTGTTCCACCTGTAACAAATTAATAAAAATAATTAACGCTTAAAATTTACACTAATTTACAATATAACTTAAAGTATTAACCTATACCTTTAAACGAGCAATTCTTGTATATATATATACATATACATATATATATATATATATATATATATATATATATATATATATATATATATATATATATATATATATATATATATATATGACGCCTTAGCCATCCCACGCGTGAGCGTCGGCATAGTATGCCGTGACTGCGGTCTTTGTGTCTATTACTTTCTTCAAACCCGTACATAAACTGGGATAATTTAATGGTTACTGTTTGTATAAAGGATTTCGGATTACTGTCGATAACAGCTATGTTAAAACGCATTCTAAGTTCAGGTTATTGAAAGAAAATGATGAATTTAATTTATTGTTTTAATGTAGCCTTAATTGAATTAGATATTTTAGGTCTTTTTTTTAGTTAATTTGTAAATTTCAGTTTTCATTTTAATAATTTTGTGTCAGTCAGTCATCAGTGTCTTTTCACAATAACTAATATTAATGAGCAACTAAAGTAATTTATGATTTAAATTCACATTACCCTTGTACGATAACTAGATGTAAAAAATCATCCGCATACATTGTAAAAACGCTGCGTGCGTAATAAATTACTTTAACATAATAGGAATCAATTATTAAAAATTTAAATAGAGTCAAATTAAATGGCTCACAAAATGTATACTATTCCGCATGGTTTCCAATGGGTGAAGTAATCAGCAATATTTATTATTGATCATTTTGCGGATGAAATAGCGTATAATTTAAAATAGCGTAAAATTTAAAATAAACGCGATAAAATCCGTAAAATTGGTTTTATTCAACGCCAAGTATTTATGTAAACATAAAAAATCACTGTGACTGTTATATTAAATCTACAACCACCATATTTTCCTTAAATATTTTGTTCAAATATATTCTTCGATAATAATGAGCCCATATAAATGTGACCTAAACATAGAACACATCTTTTCTGACGACTTAACCGTTATAGCGCACACTATATAGCTAAACTTAGCATAGTGCTAGGTTTCAAATTAGTGTATTCGGAAAACTACAAGCCATGAAGTCTACGTGCTATACCGTTTGTAATGACTTTCGAAAATAGCACGTAGATGCAATTTAGAAGATAAACCAGCTGTAATTCTTCATAAAGGCATTATGGTCTATTTTGAAAATTAAAATATTTTGTTCCATTTTTGCTTCTTTTCTACAATTGTGACGTAGTGCCAAGTGCCAAATGAAATAGCTCCTAAAAGACTTTAAGTACCAATTGTCCACTCACTTGCAAGAGCTATATAAAGTTACAGCCTATATACGTCCCACTCCTGGGCACAGGCCTCCCGCTCAGTTCTGAGAGGGTTTTAGGGCAAGGAATAGTCCGCCGCGCTGCCCCAATGCGTGTTGGCGAACTTCACGTCTTTGAAATATTTTTTTTCTTATTTCTCAGACATGCAGGTTTCCTCACGATGTTTTTCTTCCGCGCCGAGCACGTGGTAAATCAGCACCTAAAATTTCAATTAACAATTTCATTGGTACCGGTGGCGACCAAACTCCATTTGCTCGCGTACAGTGAAATTTACAGCAATCGCTAACCATCAGAGCTACCGCGGCTCAAGAGTTATAAGTTGTAATTCTTTTCTCATTAGGTACTTTGCTATTTTGAAGATTCTGGGAAGCCATTCTAATTTTATTTAGACTGACGTCCAGGACTTCATCAGGATAATGTCGAACGAGATTTTTATTTAATTTCACCCAAATAATCTTGTCTCCAGCATGCTTTTGGTTTTCGACTTAGACAGTCAACAATCAATCCTAATTTTTTTATAGTTTTTAAACAACTAATGGATTGAGCTCACCCTAAATAAGCGGAGTTGGTTAAATCTAATTTTTTTTGTCTTTTACGATATCCACATGCTCTTATGCTTTGCCAACCACACGAAATAATTAGATGAATTGCAGCAAAGCACCAAATACAACTTCGATGAATTATTAATCGTGCAAAACAAGCAAACCATTGACTTAGCAACCATTGAGTTTTGAGACGCGTGAATTTACTCGTAGCGTGAAGCAAGTGAAACAGAAAATTACGCGCTAAATAGAAGACACTACATTGCCGACAAATGTTACAAGAGCAAAGTTTTCAATTAGAAAATTTGGGATGTATTGCGGAATACTTATTAGTTACAGAAAGCACATATAAGAGTTTACTATATATATATATATTGACTTTTCTTCGTTCTAATTTAAAAACAATTCTGGAACGAAAATTCTTCAGTCGAGCACGCCTTGCGCTGCCTCTCAAAGTATTAGTTCCTGAGCATACACAACTTATCTGTGCTCTAAGAAGAAGAGTTCAACAAAGATAACGAGGAAGAAATACGGTTTGTTAATCGATGAAGCATTCGTCACAATCACTAAATTGATTTACGTAAATTTTTGTTAAATGTCGTCTGATATAACACCAACGTGCTTTTAATACCTTAAAATGTTAAGCAACTATAACGTCACTGTCTATAATCGTAAACTACATAAATTACGTTTACCTTTTGACTGATCGCCGTGTAATAAAAATATAAGAGGATCTAATTGTTAACTATACTACATAAATTATGCATAGCGTAAACCTTCAATGTGACATTTTTATACACAAACCAGCTAGTAGGCCTAAATCTGCAACATATGCTTATTATTATGTGGAATCTATTTTGAATGAAAGTTATTTATTTATAGTTCATACTATACCCATCTCGTACCAGACCGCCGAAAGCCGCGTCTTTCTGCGTCGTGCAGAAAGCCGACTAGGGAACATATTGAAAAATCTACATGCTTTTACAGATAACGTTAGAACCGTCTCATCAATCTCTGAACCGGTGATAACAACTAAGGTACGTGAGGCTTATATGCAGGGGCGTAGCTACCGCCGTATCAGCTGTATCAATGATACGGGGCCCCCGGCCTACAGGGGCTCCACACGTCTGTAAGCAAAAATTCGTTAAAATGTTATCCACAATCTCACTCTAACTCTTAGGTCGTACCTACTTCCCGAGAAAGAAATCGTATCATCAAATAGTGCCCAACGTACCTAAAGAAGACGTGCCTGTAAGGCGCAATGGCTTAGCAATGAGTTGCTGCGCTGTGTGCCGCGAGTTCGAATCCCGCTCGGAACAAATATTTATACGTCCCACTGCTGGGCACAGGCCTCCCCTCATTTCTGAGAGGGTTAATATTTATATGGTTACAAATAATTGTTCCGGGTCTGGATGCTTATCCCTGTGCAATTTATATTTGTAAACTACCTCTACAATACAGGAGAAAATCCTTATGTATTACAGATTCTTTGGAATTTTGGCATAATGGCACCGGTTTTAACGCGTCTTTTATGGTACTCCTACTCCCTAGGCGTAGTCTCAAAATCATGGAAGACGGCTTTCGTCCACCCGATCCCTAAACAAGGCGACTGGTTAGATTCGTCCAACTACAGTCCTATCACCATCACCTCCTTGTTCTCCACTCAATAACAATCTTTTTAATTGAAAACTCCTTGGTTTTAAGAATCGAATACCATTTATTTATTTAAAAAAAGATTCTCGGTCTTGTCACAAGGTTTTGTCAAACTTGTTTATTCGTTGAGAAAATGGAATTGACTCGAGAAAATTCAAGAGCGATGATTTATTATGACTTTCGAAGTGGTTTAACACAAAAACAGTGTGTTGACCGGATGATTTCTGCATTTGGCGATGAAGCCCCATCCAAAACCACAATTTATGGTTGGTTTGCTGAATTTCAACGTGGACGTGTCATGCTCAGTGATGATCTCCGTCAAGGTCGTCCAAAAACTGCAGTCCCCCAAGAAAACGTTGATGCTGTGCGTAAGCTGATTGAGGAAGATCGACATGTGATATACCGAGAAATTCAGGCAACTTTAGACATTGGCATGAGTCTAATACAAATAACCTTGCATGAACAATTAGGTGTAAAAAAGTTGTTTTCTCGATGGATACCGCATTCGCTCTGTGAAGAGCAAAAAGCGGCTCGCGTTACTTGGTGCGTCAGAACTCTCGAAAGATTCCACGCAGGATCCTCAAATGCTGTATACAACATCGTATCAGGTGACGAATCCTGGATATATGCGTACGAACCCGAAACAAAAAACCAGTCACGAGTTTGGGTGTTCGAAAATGAGTTAAAGCCAACAAAAAATGTTCGTTCACGGAGTGTTGCAAAAAAAATGGTGGCCACGTTTGTCTCCAAAACCGGCCATGTTACGACTATTCCTCTTGAGGGACAAAGAACGGTTAATGCAAAATGGTATGCTAGCATTTGTTTGCCACAGGTCGTTTCTGAACTCCGTAAAGAGAACTGCAACCGCCGCATCATCCTCCATCACGACAATGCGAGTTCTCACACCGCACACAGAACAAAAGAGTTTTTAGAGCAAGAAAACATAGAATTATTAGACCATCCGCTGTACAGCCCCGACCTAAGCCCTAATGATTTCTGTACTTTCCCTAAAATAAAGAATAAATTGCGTGGACAGAGATTTTCATCACCTGAAAAAGCTGTGGACGCCTACAAAACGGCCATTTTGGAGACCACAACTTTCGAATAGAATGGTTGCTTCAATGATGGGTTCCATCGTATGGAAAAATGTGTCAAATTTCGCGGAGAATACTTCGAAAAGCAATAAATTCATTTTTAAATAGTAATGTTGTGTCACTTCCTTGATTCCCGAAAGTTTTCAGTGCTGTTCAGTTTCGTAATGTCTCAAACTAAACAAAGATTTCAGAGCCTCTGAGACCTAAGTAATTTACGAAGTATTACAACTACTTCGAATACGATAGATTCTAATCTATCTATCATTTGCGATTCTCTAATGAAACGTAATAAAACTGAAACATTTTTGCAAAGATTAATCATTGGTGATGGGAGTGCGTCACCTACAACAAGATCGTGCGAAAAAGATCTTAGTCAAGGGGTAGTCAAGTTCACAGACTGTAGTGAAGCCGGATTAACACGCAATAATGTGATGATGTGTGTATGGTGGGATTAGAAGAGCGTCGTTTATTATGAACTTTTACATCTGGGCAAAAACATTTATTTGGATCTCTACTGCCAACAACTAGTAAGACTCAAGCAGGAAATTGAGAAAAAACGACTGGAATTGACCAATAGAAAAGCAGCGGTCTTACATAATGATAACGCCAGACCACACAGATCTTTAGACACTCAGCAAAACTTGAGAGAGCTTGGTTGGGAAGTGTTAATGCATCCACCATATAGTCCTGACCTTGCAACCTCAGATTTTGACCTGTTTTGTCTCTTCAGAATTCTTTGGGTAGTGTTAACTTCAAGAGAGGACTGTCATAACGACTTGTCGCATTTTTTGATCAAAAATCCCAAAATTTCTACAGCAACGGGATTACGTCTTCTACCTACAAGATAGCAATAAGTTATCGAACAAAACGGCACATATATATGTCATAATTAAATGTAATAAAACTTTGAAAAAGAAAAGTGTGTATATAAAATACGAAAAACTTTTCCCCGGCCTACTAAGTTCGCCGAACAAGACAAGAAAAGTGTATATTTGATTTGAATTGTTTGGCTAGCTTAGTTCCTAGGGGTATTAATAGTAATTATTAACTTATAATCAATATATAATTATTTTAATTCATGCGAGCGGTTTTGGGCATTTCATTTGGGCCCTCCAACAAATCTTGATACGGGGCCCGTCTAAGGCACGCTACGCCACTGCTAATATGATCAATTTAAACTTTGCTACCCTGTAAAACCAAAACTAAAAAGAGGACAGAGACAAAAACACAAAACTTATACTGTAACTAATATAATAAGATATCAAGCGACAGTAGCCTAGGCAGGGCGCGGACCGCGAACTCAAAAAGGTCGTGGGTTCAAATACACCATTCGACTACTGGCGTGAACCACTCGTAACACAAGCAATTTAAGCTTACCACGAGTGGTTAAGGGGAATATTAGCAATGTTTGTAGCATTGTTAATATTCTTTAAAAAATAGCAAACAATATTTAAAAAAAACTAAGTACACTACATACTACTAAAATATTAGCTATAATTTCAATTGCAAAAGTGACGTTGATAAAGCAGCGCCCTTGTGACCTTTTATTATTTAATTAACTGATGAAGAACTATTGTATCACAGAGCTATCTATGCACAGTGCCTGATTTAGAGCTCCGACAGCCCTAGACTAACTATGAATTAGTGGTGGTTAATATAGCGTATAGCGCCATATTATAGCGCGCTATCTCTCCATAACATATAGCGCATGTTATGTAAGTAGTCGCGCTATTGCGCCATGGCGCTTTGGCGCTATTAAGTATTAATATCTAACGGCAACTAGTTCTAGCAGCAGCGCTGTTGGGAGAGGACGTGTAACGCAAATTTGATCTAGTAGCACGCTATTCATCGCGCGCGACCTAATTTAATGTTAGACTTTGTTTAGTTAGTGTATACTGTGGAAGGTTGAAGGACACAGTTGTCTGCTATAAAAGAAGCGTAACTAATTTTTTTAAATGTAAATAAAATATAGATACAAAAGTCAAATCAATAATTTTTAAATACACCTTTATTTGATTTATAGTTTATATTAAGGTTAAAATAACGTTTACATCAATTATAATAAAAAGTAATTAATTTTATTTCGTTTTAAAAATACTTGTCTTAAAAATATTTTTAGGATTATAGAAAGTCGTAAATCTGAAAAGTATGAAAAAACGTTCACTGGTTTTTCATTACCGCTTTATTTTATTGTAGTCTAAAATGCGACTTATTACGAAGTAATGTTCTAATATAGCACGCGGTCTATCCAATGAACGACATTTAATGTAACGTGCTACGGGATTTAGCGTGCTGCAAAACTTAACGCGCTTGCCGGCCTCCTACACGCTTTCTTATAAATAGCGCGTTATAACACGCTAGAAATTTATAGTTTATAGTCTGTAGCGTGCTATTGATTTACAGTCGTTTTGAACAACTTTACTATGAATATGCGCTTCCCCATCAGCTGTTTCGCCCACATTAAATCAATTTTTCCTAATAGTAAGTGACGACCATCACCTATGAACAACTGCAACACCAGGGAAGTTGCAAGTGCGTTGCCAGATTATTTGAAGAGGTGAGGTCGTTTTTGGGAGGTCTCTAGGTCGTATTGGTATGCGGAAAACTTGCCGGTAGTAGACGATTACACAAAGACGTATTGCGAGGAAGAAAACTCCTACTAAATCATACTGTCATCGTGTGGATGGTACCGTGAGTTTTGACCCGATATTTATTGATGGAATTTGGCGGCTGGAATTAATGCAAATTGGTCTTAGTAATGGCTTAGACGTGTCTGGGGCGTAGACCCCTCGCACAAACAACTTCTTTAAGCACACTTCCATTCGTATCCATAGCAGTCTTAGGTTCACACCTTCATACTCTTTCACACATTGGCCCATTCTTTCTGAAAGGATGATACCTACTCCCTGGCATGCCCGCTCGATCTCGTCTACACCAGACCAGTATGCGGTATAAATGCCATGTGTAGTGACATTTTTGGCCTTCCGTTTTGTCTTTTTTTATAGTATAAGGGTGACAAACGAGCACACAGTCCACCTGATGGTGTGGATGCAGTGGCCCATAGACATCTACATTTTTAACCTAGCTTAAGAATCAAAATGCAGATGCGTTGTTTTTCTTGAGGACTAAGATGGAAAACCTCGATTCCAGTAAAACGGGTCTCCGGTTCTTTAGACTCACCATACGAAATACAGCAGCATTAAGCTGCTATTTTACGCTGGTATTCTGTGAGAATGGTGTTGGTGGCACGAAAAATGAAAAGGTACCTACTACAACGAATCTACAAAGAATTAGGTTATTTAAGTGACAATCTCATGACTTTATTTGACATTAACTGAGGTCATTCTATACTTACCCGTATTCATGATTTACTACCGAAAATCGTAACCATGTAGTGAAGGTGTAAGAAAAAATATCCACTATCCTATATCGTTAGAGACGACAGACCACAGAGTGGAACAAACCAGGAAATGTGCAGCAGCGTATAACAATAAAAAAGTAAAAAACTGCGGTTGCCAACCGGCTTGCCGAGCGTGGCATCTATTTTTATCCTCTCTATTAGGTAATATATATATATATATATATATATATATATATATATATATATATATATATATATATATATATATATATATATAGGGAGGCCTGTGTTTAGCAGTGAGCTGCTGATAGACTGTAACGGTATTGGTATTCCTAATTTAGACACGAAACGAAGGGATCAGCTTCTTTTATTGACCGGAATATGTACCTGCCAACACTCACTAAATATTATATTGACAAAATACAAATACCTACATTTATACATATTTCTTTATCCGACGTACTTTTTTACCCCTTTTTTAGATACTTCTATAATTAAATTAGTGTTAAATGTCAATTATGTCATATTTTATATAAAAGCGTAATAATAATCCGGTATTAGATAAAATACCTATCATCCGGTTGTCAAAAAAAACGCTAAACCAGAATGATTAATATCTCAGTATAACTCAGGTTATTTAAAAAAACCTTACCCCTCTTATAACATTATAAAACGGTATACCGTGTTACGCAAATATAGAAAATTACCACAGTAAAATATAAGATATATTGCATTCAATGTAAACGCTAAATTGAATACTGTACATTGATCATTCCGCAAACAATGCACATCTTGCCTTGACATATTATGACTTGACAATTTATTACTTTGCCCACGTATGTTCCAGACATGCAGTACCTTATGCGGACTTCTATTCCCGACATTTATCAGGTATCCGTTGATGTCCTTTACTCTTAATACCACTTTCATCTTATCTGGCAAAAGGTGCCCCGCTAGTAGTCACTGCGTTCTCGTTTTTTTTTTTTATAGAATAAAAGTTGATGATGCGTTATCACCCCTGAGGACTAAGATGGAATGGCTCGGTTCCATTAAAAAGGGTCTCCGGTTCACCATACGAAACATAGCAGCATATTATTTTACGCTGGTATTCTGTGAGAGCATGGTCCTTCCATGGTCGAACCGACCCATTCATGCTACAATCACAATATAGCTGTAGTGTAAACTACCACCGTGTAACTCTCTCATATTTGTTTCGGACGGATTTTCCGCTTTCAATCTAACGCAAGTTCTCCTTCCATTAATCACTAACTGAAGTCTGGTGAATTTTACTTTTAAGATTAATGTTAGGTTTTTTATTGAAAATTATTTAGTTCGTCATTCAACCATGTGATTGCGGCGTAAGAGAATCCGTCGCCTGTTTCATCTGAAAATAACATAGGAGGGAACGATGGGAAATAGGTCGTAGACACCTCCTACGATCCCGCGGTGTGATTTCTCCATTCTGGATGTGCGGTTTACCCAGTGCTCGGTGCAAAGAACTCTTCTCCCTGGACGTCAACAACCTATTGTGCTGAAGGCGGATGCTCCGAAGTTATCATCGGTTTTAACGCGTCTTTTCCAGTACTCTTACTCTCTAGGCGTAATCCTGAACTTATGGAAGGCAGCTTTAGCACACACGATCCCTAAAAAGGCGACCGCTCAGACTCGTTCAAGTACAGGCTTATCACCATCGCCTCTTTGTTCTCCAAAATAATTGAATCCATAATAAACTGCCAGCTTATAAGGTAAACTGAGGACCACCAGCTGATTATACTTTATTATACTATTACAGCTTAGCTGGTTCTAGTTCTAATATTCCAGTTTTCCGAACGAACCTAGATGAGTGGAAGAAGTAGAATCCAAGAGGCGGGACTTGGTCGTTACTTTGGACGTAGCGAAGGCCTTCGATGGGCCTTGACACAATGCAAGTTTCTTTAGAAGCTTCCTTACTATGTACTTCCCGAGAAATTATGCAATTGAATTATTAGTTTTCTTGTAGATCGGAGCATTAAGGTCGTGGTAGACCGTGCATACACCGACTACGGTTCTATTAATGCTAGTGTTCCACAAGGCTGCGTGCTATCATCACCTACCCTCTGTTTCTTCTGTATATCAATTATATGTTGCTGTTACTGGTGATACTTTTTACACTGGCCGTTCTAATATTTTTCCAGAACACGTCATCGAGCATCGGAATAAACTTGTATCTGAGCTCGAGTTTTTAATAAACAAAATCGCAGATTGGGCACGACTCTAGTCCAAGCGAAAAACATCTAAATAAATTATTTCGATGGACGACGCAATGACTAATCTAAATATTCTCTATACTATTTTATATTTAAACACTAGTTCAAATATATTAATATAATTAATATACCGTTATTGCAGTTTTTAAAAATCCGAGTAAATAAGGCTTCTACTTTTATTTGAAATTATCCCAAGTTGAATGTTATTTATAGGTAACAACGTTTTTACCTACCCATCGACTCTTACGAATATGAATATATTTCCTTAACCATTTGCCTATATTACTTATTCTGAACCTCCTACGCAAATTTGGACGGTTATTGCAAAATAACCCCGCGTATAAAAAACAATTGCTGGCCGTTAACCTCGCTAAAACTCAAAAATGGCTCAGCCGATGTTCATGAAATTTTGTGTATATGTTCAAATAAGTCCCTAGATGATTTAAATTTACATTTGGACCCGGTAGTTGGCGCTGTTGTCGAGATCCAGAAATCACCAGGGCGGAGCCGGGTCGGAACGCTAGTAATTAAATAAAAATTGTAAAATATTACTTAAGAACTTCATCAAATTAAAGCAAATTTATACTTACTATAGATTATAAACCATCATTATTTTCGCATTAATTATAGAAGGCGCTACCATTAATTTAAGTTAGAGTTATCGTTTAAATAATTGGTAATTTTGTATCTATCTACAAAATCTAAAACTATCGCAATTCCCTCGTTTTTTGGCTCTAGAAAATCGAAAAATCAACCGATTTCGATATTTTTTTAAATCTTCGTTTTTACGGCAAATTTACGAAATAAATTACAGGAATTTAAAAAAATTAAAACTTATATTGGTTTAAGGGCATTAAATGTTCATGAAAATCCACACATTTACGTATAATTGTTGATAACATTTTACAGATAATCGAATGAAGTTGTTATATTTTTTTCATAATCGTCACAAAAAAACGAACATAAAAAATATTGAAAAATGTTTATTTATTCATTTTTTATTTTGGTCTTTTATTGAGTGTAAGTTCGAGCGAAGCGACTTCGGGTTTTGGGGCATCCCGACTCGGATAGGTTAGGTTAGAAAAAGATGGCGTGAGCGAGCGAAGCGAGCGATTATAGACCCCGCTATCTCCTTTTGACCTAACCTGTCGCGAGTCGGGATGCCCCAAAACCCGAACTCGCTTCGTTTACAATCAATAAAACACCAACATATTAACTTTTATATTTATTTCGATTTTCTGGAGCATTTATGATAACATTTAAAGTCAGAAAACCATAATATAAAAACTTTAAATGAGATAAAAAATTGTTAAAAAAACATTTTTCTATGTTTTTTATAAATGTTCGTTTTTTGTGTAGATTAACAAAAAATACATAAACTTCGTTTAATGCTTTGCAAGAAAAGTTATGAACGATTATATTCGAAGAAGTGTGTTTATGATCATATTTAAAGTCATAAAACTAAATGAAATCTTCAGATGAGATATTTTCCATATTTTTTTCATATATCGACCATAAAACGAAGATTTAAAAAAATTTATCGATTTTCTAGAGCCAAAAAACGAGGGGACCGCGAAAGTATAAAATTACCAAATAATTAATAAATTTAAATATAAAAACCGGCCAAGAGCGTGTCGGGCCACGCTCAGTGTAGGGTTCCGTAGTTTCCCGTCCGTCACAATAAGTGTTCCCATTTATGAGTTTAAAGGTGGGTATCCATTATGTTCGCGCTACAGCAGCGCTCTGCGCTCCTGCACTGCTCCCGGTAGTGGGTACGTGCGCGAACATGGAGCGTGCAACATTGCACGCCCCGTGGCAGGCGCTCCGACTTTCCATCCAAGTTCAAAATAATTTTCCTAGAAAGTCCATATAAAGTTCTACTTTTCGGATTTTTTTCATATTTTCTAAACTTATGGTTCAAAAGTTAGAGGGGGGGGGACACATTGTTTTTTACTTTTGGAGCGATTATTTCCGAAATTATTGACATTATCAAAAAATGATCTTAGTAAACCCCTATTCATTTTTAAATACCTTTCCAACAATATATCACACGTTAGGGTTGAAATTAAAAAAAAATCACTTCCCACTTTACATATAGGGGGGCTACCCTAATAAAACATTTTTTTCCAATTTTTATTTTACCACTTTGTCGGCGTGATTGATACACATATTGGTTGCAAATTTCAGCTTTCTAGTGCTAACGGTCATAGAGATTAAGCGAGGACGGACAGACGGACAGACAGACATGGCGAAACTATAAGGGTTCCTAGTTGACTACGGAACCCTAATAGTGAATTAATAATAATAATGAATACTGCATAGTATAGAATCATAAAATTATTTTTGCACTAGGTCTGTATGTGTGTATGTGTCTGTGAGTGCGTGCGTGCGTGCATGCGTGCATGCGTGCGTGCGTGCGTGCGTGCGTGCGTGCGTGCGTGCGTGTGTGTGTATGGATGTAACCCTCTCATAACTTTGGAATAGCTGGACCAATTTAAACGAATTCGGCGGCGTTCAAAAGGGCTTCACCAAACCTAGATTTCCTAAACTATTTGCACCGATCCAGACGTGATTTTTTTTTTTCAAATAACTTCGAAATTTCTCCTCGGATCTTTTTTGATGTAATAAATTAACTATGAGTGTTTAAAAAAACTGTGTCAAACGTCGTCAACATCGGTTGATTTGTTCGTGAAATATTCAGTATAAAATAAAATAAAAAACGTGGTATGTCATAATTATGACGTTTTTTATTTTAAGAGCTCAATAACGTCATAATTTTAACAGGTGGAGTTTGGAGCGCTTTGCATTTGAAATTAGCGGGAAGTTCGAGGCATAGCCGGTAGGGTCAACCGCATTTTATTTTTCAGAAAATATTAGCATTATAGACACGATTTTCTACGGATTTATTTATTGTCACAGAATACTAGCGTAAAATAGTAGCTTAATGCTACTGTGTTTCGTATGGTGAGTATAGAGAACCGGTGACTTTAGTACTGGAAACGAGGTATTCCATCTTAGTCCTCACGGGTGACAAAGCATCTGCATTTTGATTTGTAATCGAGGATAGATGTAGATGTCTATGGGCCACAGCAACTACTTACCATCAGGTGGACTGTGTGCTCGTTTGTCACTCTATCCTACACAAAAAAGACAATAATTTATAGATGCCCAAATATTACTCCCATTAAAAATGGTCAACAATTGTTCATTAAATAAAGTTGTAGCATTTTATGTACTGTACATCAAAACACAAACTTTCGGGACCACGTAAATCTCTGGGAATAAAAAAGCTTCAAGTCAAACACAAAAAGAATTATTAGACAACGAACTTTTAACAAATATGAATAAAATATGAATAAACACAATTGAAAAATTATTACATACGATATAATAATATATATTTATATTACTCACGATATATGGTAAAAATGAGAAACAACGGCGATGCTAGTGTAAATAATAGTGATGTTCTACAGAATTATCTGAGAAGCGAAAGAATACACGCTCTCAATTGAAAGGCGAAGTTCTTATCGCTTCGTCCTCCGGCGGTGGCAGAGGTTATCGCTACCACCAACACAACACTATGATCGCATCCCCCCTTCCTTCCATCCTGGAGCGCGATCCAAACGCCTATGATGCAGTGGAGCGATAACACTATTGCCATCGACATTTCCGATCGTCATTTAACGGCAAAGAATACAAAAGATAAATAAGTACCTACGCTAAATTACGATTCGTAATAAAAATTAAAAAGTATTAGTGTGAAAAACATAGTGCTAATTGTAGATTGGACACAATTAAAGTGGAGATGCTAAGCGGGAAGGTCCTGATATGCGTGTTATTTATTGCTGGTGAGTTTTTTTTTATAAATAAATCCTTTTAAACTATGCTATTAATGTTGCTCTTCAGAATGAAGTAAGTTTACTACTGTATACATTTACAAAATAATAAGTCTGTAAAATTTCTAACATGCCACAAGCGTATAAAGTTACATTCATTTTAATTTATGTTGATATGATCACATCATTCTTTGGTGTCATGTGCTGTCGTGTATTTTATTTCTCGTGCGTATTCTTTTAAAATTTATCGATTTTGATGAATTTCTTATAAAACAAATGATCGCATTTATTTCACTTCGATTATGGCTATGTTATAAAATTTCGACATTTCCGATTAAATAAATAAGTTGTTGAAATCTAGTCATTTGGAAAAAGTTTAATCTTAAAAACATACCTAGTTTCAACTATGTGCAATACACTTTATTTTAATAATTATTCATTAAATATCCTTTTAAAACATATAAAGTAATGTCTCAACTCTCAAGTATCAACATACCTACACTCATTTATATGTACATAATACATTAAATACGTAACGAAAGAACTATTAATATTATCACAAAGCATCTTAGACCATTCAACAAAGCATGTTCATAACATTTACAGGACACATGAATGGATAAATCTTTTTGAACAAGAGTAGATTTTAAAGTTAGATTATTTTCTCCCGATGTTCGACGGCTACTACATTTCTTGGATGCTTGAAACCAATTTGAAACAAACGAGGTAGGTGTACAAAGAATGTCACTAAACACGGTCCTGGGTCACCTGTATCCAACGAATTCCTCCATGTCTTATCGGAACGAGGCTGCCACCAGGCCACAGAGGCCCATTGCCACTTCAGCTTATTGATTCGTTGGGCTACGTCAGTTACTCTGATTATTTGGTATAGGTGACATGGTTTCTTACCTAGACAAACATTTAGATGGAAAAAAAGTAAGAATAAAATCTTATCTTATCTTATCAAGTATATTGACAGAGAAAGAAAATTTAATGAATGTGTTTAATTTTTGGACCACGGTGTCCTCCTTCCTTCCTTCGCATACTTCACCAATCACGCGGGCAGTTGATGGATGCAGGTAGCTCATGACCGTATGTTGTGGCAACACATAGCGGGGTCTACGTTCAGCATTGAACTCTTGATGGGCTGGAGTGATAGTCATAGTGATGCAGCAGATATTAAAAATATCGAATAAATATTATTTTGTTTACAAAGTCACACAAAAAGTTCCTAATACTTTACCTTTACATTACGTATTAATTTCAAGTAAAAAAAACCGGCCAAGAACGTGTCGCGCCACGCTCAGTGTAGGGTTCCGTAGTTTCCCTTCCGTCACAATAAGTGTTCTCACTTATGAGTTTAAAGGTGGGTATCCATTATGTTCGCGCTCCAGCAGCGCTCCGCGCTCCTGCAACTGCTCCCGGTAGTGGGTACGTGCGCGAACATGGAGCGTGCAACCCTGCACGCTCCGCGGCAGGTGCTCCGACTTTCCATCCAAGTTCAAAATAATTTTCCTAGAAAGTTCTTATAAAGTTCTACTTTCCAGATTTTTTTCATATTTTCTAAACTTATGGTTCAAAAGTTAGAGGGGGGGGACACATTGTTTTTTACTTTTGGAGCGATTATTTCCGAAATTATTGACATCATCAAAAAATGATCTTAGTAAACCCCTATTAATTTTTAAATACCTTTTCAACAATATATCACACGTTAGGGTTGAAATTAAAAAAAAATCACTTCCCACTTTACATATAGGGGGGCTACCCTAACAAAACATTTTTTTCCAATTTTTATTTTACCACTTTGTCGGCGTGATTGATGCACATATTGGTACCAAATTTCAGCTTTCTAGTGCTAACGGTCACAGAGATTAAGCGAGGACGGACAGACGGACAGACAGACATGGCGAAACTATAAGGGTTCCTAGTTGACTACGGAACCCTAAAAAAGTAAAAAATCTCAGAATAACAATTATCAAATGTTTTAATATTTTTTTCGATATTTTTAATAATATTCTTTTAATTATGTTAATAATATACATTAACATAGACATAATATGTTAGTATATTATTTTCCGTGTAGTGGCGGTGTAAGAATATCCATAACCCATACCATCCCATGGGTATCGTAAAAGGTGACAGAGGTAAACAAATCAGGAGAACTGTAGCAGTGTCTTCCTAATAAGTGAACTTCTTAAAAACTGCGGTTGTAATGATAGCGTTAACATACAATAGGCATTTACCACAGCGTCGCAGCATTTTACTGTCGTTCCTTTAAAAAATAACTTGAAATGGCGTTATCGTCATGTATATGACGTTGTAATGAAAATTGATATTAAGAGAGTAAACTGCACGCGAATCCTCAGGATACAGCTATCAGTAAAAAAAACAGTAATGAGCTGTGGTAGAGAGTGAGAGCGTTTTGAGACGTTGTTCAAGGTGTATAGTAGGACAAACATACAGTAGATTCGAAATATCCAATACATCAAACGAGCAGAAGCAATAACGAGACTGCTCGTCGTCTCAGCCCTTATCACTGATCTCGGAACGGCAAAGCGCCTAGAATACGTATCTATTATGCAAGTAATAAAATGTGAGTTGCAAACGTCAGTGTACGCTAAAAACAAAGACATGTCAGCAGCTGCGAGACTGTGCGGCGTCTTGATCCGCAGCCCGTGGGTTATCAACACGCATGATACAGGCGCTGGTCTTCTATTTTGTTATCTCCTGCACATACAATCTTTGGTGTAAATTGTTAAATATCAACAATGAATATCATCAAAGACCAAACGATCTACGTTTTATGCTATTGTAAGATAACAGAAATATTTGCATAATCTGCTCCATTCTCACGTTATGAGAGATACATAGAACTTGCGTTCTATGTGAGTGCAATTTATGTGATTTCTTTAAATCTAATCTAAGTTTAAATACCGGAACATTTTCAAAAATACGTTGCCCGTTACACATTGCATTTATTCGCACATCTTCACTTCACAAGTTCTACAAGACACAACAGCGGCATCTCTAATAATTTTATCTTTAAAAACAAATTTCGTAAAACACTAAAATGGGTTGCAAAACCTGTAAAGGGTAAGGTTAAAGGGTTTGCATATTATTATTATTACATCAAATTTAAAAAATCCCCATTCATTTATTTCGGATGACGAAGATCCATAGTAACTAAAAGATTCTGTCAAGTTTTTTTGTAAAATCCTTCCAGTTCCACCAGTTTTAACAGAGACGGAAAAAATAACATTATATTTAAATTATATATTATTTAAGCAACAAACACAATAAAAAAAAACATTTGAAACCTGAAAAGCCGAAAACGGCAAGTACTTACTGATATTAAAATTTTATTCATCTGCACTTATTGATATAAAAAAACTCAATTAAAATAATGTTGTAAGCTGGTTAAAATTAATATGCTATTTATTTCGCTGTCAAATTACTCATTATATCAAAGTTCAGCTGTGTAGGGCGTGAGAACCTTTTGATACGGCTATATCCTGATGATTCATTTGAGGAAGTCCATTTGTTATCAAGATCGGCTTCTCATTATGGAAATGAGGTCGGTGGAGCGTATACGATAAAAAATATAGATTTTAATAAAAATCGGTGGAAGGATAAGTGCGTAATTGCACTAGCGGTTACTAAAAAACAGTACACGTAATTACTCATAATTTTATAACGGTAGCACTCTTGTAATGGCAAAGTAAGAAAATCCATTAATTACCACTCGTCGTTACGTCCTGTGCAACTTTGTTTTCTAAATTAAAATACCAAAAACGTTGACGGGGAGCTAATGCAATCGTTAATCCAATAAACAAGCATGACGATAACAGTAAATCCTTCTTGCTATTGGAAAGTTTCAGTGTATAAATACGTCATAATAATAGTATTTGGGTCAAATACTATTATTTACTATTATTGAACTTTTTTATCACAATACATTTTTGTAAACTTTATAACATCAATTAGGTTTATTCATTACTATTTCCCCTTAATATCAGCCTATCTTTCATCACGTGTTAATGTGTAAACATAATATAAAATCAATTAAAAAATAAACTTTTGTACATTCCTAGACTCATCTTCTATTTTTTGCTTGGTAGAAGCAAGCTGCTGTATGCTGCATTAGTAGTATAGTTGTAGCACGAATGGGTCGGCTCGATCGGGGAAGTACCACGCTCTCACAGAATACCAGCGTAAAATAATATCTTAATGCTGCTGTGCTTCGTAGGAGTGTAGAGAACCGGAGACCCTTTGTGCTGGAAACGAGGCATTCCATCTTAGTCCTCACGGGTGACAACGCGTCTGCATTTTGATTCGTAATCGAGTATAGATGTATGTGTTGGCCGCAGCAACCACTTACCATCAGGTGAACTGTGTGCTCGTTTGTCACCCTATCCTAAAAAAAAACTGTCCATCATCAAATCAACTCCATGCTACCATGTAATTGAATCGTCGTCGAGGTTATATACTTATGCTGAATTTCAGCTCAATCAGATATCAAGCAAGTACTTCAAAAATTTATTAAAATTATAATCGAAAGAAATAGGGATTATGAAAGGTTATTAAAATGAAGTAAAAAATAATAAAACCGATTAATGTGATCGAATCTTAATAACAAATTACCAAATTATTAAAATGCTGTTTGTTATGAAGTTTAAGTTTCTCACGATGTATATAATACATATACATTGTTTCATTAACCTTTGTTTAACTATGGAGCAATGCGAATTTCTGCAATATTCTGCTCTATGTAAAAGAATTATGTCCTTTCTTCAGAGGTTTGTTAAAATCGCTTTAAATTCCGGTCACCTTTTCAGACTTAAAGCTTAATTTTTTTGCATACAATAAGAGTGACAAACAAATGAACGAACGTCCTCTACATCTACATACCTATATCTATCCTCTATGCTAAAGTATAACATGCAAACGCTTCTATCTAATGTCTAAAGAACGTAAACTTAAATGGAAGTGCCAAACTTGCTTAGGACAGAATACAGATGTTACAGAAGCTAAAACCTCACAAAAACTAAACAATGTGACAAAATCATGTTCAAAAAAAACTTTACGTACTGATGAAAACATAACACAGAGAAAGCCAAGAGTGGGTAAACACATTTCAATTGAAGATTTATCAAGTAATGAGATCTTATAAAACACCACGTTCTTAGTTGATAGTTCACAAAGTTTACCTAATTTGACAACCACAGAAAGCTCCCTGATTAATGATCTTAGGAATGAAATACATGCGCTTTCTACACAACTATCTAGCGCACACAACGAAATAGATTTATTAAATTTGGAAATCATAAAACATCAAAAGAAAATTACTGAACAGCAAAAGAAGCTCGATATATACAAAAAACTTTTGTCAAATAGAGAAGTATCTTCACGAAGGTCAACACCGTTGAAGTTAGATAAAATTACACCGATAAAATTAGACAACATTATATCCAAATCACAGGATACGAATAGTAAAACCAAAGTTGAACAAAGTCACTCGATCACAGGAAAAGACCTAAAACTGCAAACTTGCATAGAAAAAAAGAAAGATGTATGCAATACATCCAATAAAACACTTATGTCCCCTTCACCTTTAGTAACATATACGGAGGCAAAACCTAATAATAAAAAGAATACGATCACAATTCTTGGGGATGAAAATACGTCGGGCTTATCTTCAGCTTTATACAAATCAAGAGAAGGAAAATGGAATAATAAGTATATGCTATTAGCTATAATAAAACCAAACGCTTCTTCATGTGATATTTTAATTCATTGCAAGCAACTTGAAGATACAGTAACATTAAGTGACTATGTTTTACTGTGTGTTGGGAGCCATGACAAAAATCCGTATAAATTATATTCTAATCTTAGCGTTACTTTGTATAAACTCCGCAGAACTAATGTTTATTTATTACCTGTACTAAGTAATTTGTATTTAAATGAAAAAACGATAAATAATATGTATAAAATATTGACTCAAAATCACAAAAATTGTAGGCTTATTGACATTGATTACAAATACTGCAATATAAATTCAAAAACCGATTACATAAATTACCTGTGTTATTCTATTAACATGTCTATAGATAGTCACGAGTATGATAAACAATTTATAGTGCAGAAAAGTAGGCTAAATAACTTGGCTGAAAAAATTGTAGATAGAACTTCGTTATTAAACGAACCAAAGAAGGGAACGATACCTTATTATTTCAAAAAACAACTTATAAAAAATCAAAAAGTTCATGAAGTTATTAATTATAAGAAGGGTACCATCGAATATTTCTTCGAAAAAATGAAAATGAAGAATTTGGAGTCATCGGACGGGGCATTGCAAACTTGTAACGTTAATATAAATAATCCTGTAGCGAACCGCTGCATAGGTTCCTCAACAAGTAATAAAAAAATGATTTTTCGATAAAAACCAGCCTAATCAAAAACTACTTCTTTTACATCAAAATATTGCTGGAGTTTTAAATAAACAAGATTTGATTGCAGTAAGTTTAAATGAACTAGCTTATAGTAACAAATATATTCAAATCATTTGCTTCACTGAGACCTTTATTAAAGGTGGCGAAGAACCTAATCTTAAGCTGCCAGGTTTTCGGCTGGCATCATTCTACTCCAGACCAAAAGAAAGACGTGGCGGAGTATGTATAGTTATAAGGAAAGACATAAATTATAAAGATTTAATGGTAACGAAAGAATATGAAATGGCAAAACATTTTGAATGTTGCGGAATTGAAATTGGTAATTTTAATCTTATAATATTATGCATATATCGAACACCTAATTCAGACATATACATATTTTTCGAAAAATTAAATAAATTATTATTAAAATTATCAAGAGGAAATAAAAACGAATATTATTATTCGTTTTTATTTCCTCTTGATAATTTTAATAATAATTTATTTAATTTTCAGCACGAGATTTAAATATAGACACTATAAAGGTTAGTAATTACTGTAAGAAGCTTAAGGATTTATTACTAAATTTTAACTTAACTCAGCACATAACCTCCCCAACCAGAATTAATTCATGTATTGATCACTTAATAAGCAATGTTACAGAAGCAAAAGGTTCTATACATTATTTGGGCCTCTCTGACCACACGGGACAAGTACTGGAGCTTCCTATGAAAATCAATAAAACAGTAAAATACTGGTTTGAGGTAAAAAGGGACTTTGCGAAAGATAATATAGAAAAGTTCTTGGAATGTATACAATCAATATCTTTTTCTGAAATCTATACTGAACAAGACCCCAACAAAGCATTTTCAAGCTTTTATAATATTTACAAACTGTTCTTCGACCTGTGTTTCCCAACCAAATTAATTAAGATTTCGTTAAGAAATAATAAAAGTTATTGGCTTACAAGAGGCATAAAAAATCTTGCGTAGTAAAAAGAAAGCTATACTGTAAATATGTGCCTACAGTGGCAAATAAAAGTCTAAATAAATCTAGATATATAAGTTAAGCTGAAATTCTTAGGAAATGTATTTTAAAGGCACAAAAAATTCAAAATGAAAAATATTTATTAGCATCAAATAATAAAGGTAAAGCTATATGGAATGTCATAAGAACAAATATAACTAATAGACTAACTAATAAAGAAATAGATACCATAAATTACAATGGAAGAACCCTGGTAGAAGGATATGACATTGCAAATGGGTTTAATAATTTTTTTATAGATTCGACAAATAAAGACAAAACAAATATGTCAAATAATTGTATGTGTAAACAATCCCGTCACTCAACTATATTCTTACGACCTACGACTCCTGATGAAGTTAATCAAATTATATTATCTCTTCGAAACACTAAGTCGGTTGGGTATGATGAGTTACCGACAAAAATATTAAAACTAAGTTCTTTAAATATAGCACCAATACTTAGTCATATCATAAACTTATCTTTTACCCAAGGAATTTTTCCTGCAGATCTCAAGTATTCAGTTTTAAAACCCATCTTCAAAAAGGGCGATACTAAAGATATTAATAATTACAGACCTGTTGCAATGGTGCCCATTTTGTCAAAAGTTTTTGAAAAAGCAATACTTAAGAGACTTAATGATCTTATGGAAAAATTTAACATTATTAATAACACACAAAATGGTTTTGTAAAAAATAAGTCCACAACACTAGCGACCTTTCAACTCGTTAAGCTTATTACAGAATGCGTCAATGGCGGTGTACCGGTGGTAGCTCTTTTTTTGAATATGAGTAAAGCATTTGACTTTGTTCATCATGGCATACTTCTCAATAAACTCGAAAGATACGGAATACGTGGGAAAGCAAATGAATGGTTAAAAAGTTACCTTGGTCAAAGACAGCAATGCACTGAAATAACAATGCTCAAAAACCTTAAAAAGGTGCACATTCGGTCGGAATATCGGTTGAACAAATATGGTATACCACAAGGAAGTATTCTGGGTCCTATACTCTTCCTAATATATATTAATGAGCTACCAACAATAACTCCTCATAAAACGATTCTTTTCGCTGATGATGCAACAATCATTCTTAAATGCACGAATAAAAAGATTTTTGATCTTGATATCAATAGTACACTAAAACATATAATTGATTGGTTAAATTGTAACAATATGACTGTAAATATAAATAAAACTAAAATAATGCAATTTCATACAACTAGAAGTAAGCAAATTAATTTAAATATAATGTACAATGAAAAAGTGCTACAAGAAGTTGATTATTACAAATTTCTTGGTATCACTATTGACAATAATTGTAATTGGAAAAGGCATGTTCAATCGATATGTGACAAATTAAACAGATTTGTATTTGCACTTCGCCGACTTCGAGAAATAGCATCTGCCAAAGCAGCCTTAAACGCCTATCATGGCTATGTTTCATCGATATTGCAGTACGGACTTCTAATATGGGGCAACTGTTCTGAAATAGAACGCGTATTTAAAATCCAAAAAAAAATGCATTCGAGCAATCTGTGGAGCACATCCCATGACATCGTGCAAACCATTATTTAAAGAAATAAAAGTGCTGCCACTCCCATGTATGTATATAAAACAAGCGGCGATTTTTGTCAAACAATTCCCTGAATACTTCCCATGTAATAACTTTTTAAGAGATAGAAATTTAAGAGAAAAATCTAATAACAGAATATACTTTCCAAAATGTAAATTGATGCTCTTCCAAAAAAATTCATATATAATGGCGATTAAAATCTTTAACGCTTTACCCGACGAGTTTAAAAATTTCCCAGTGACAAAGTTAAAAAACCAACTTCATGAATGGCTTTTACTTAATTGTTTCTATACTGTAATGAGTATCTTGATCACAAAAATCATAACAAATTACATATTTAAATTCTGTATCCAAAAATGCTTGAATTTTTTTGCTTTGGACTTTGACAGCTATAGAATAATTATTAGATAGTTCTGTTTTTACATATGAACATTTTGATATTTGTAAATAAGTTAAATTCATCGAAAAAAATTGTTATATATAATTAGTCAAAATTTGCACTCCTCGACACGGCAGAATGTATAGGAACTTTCATGATTTAGTAATACTATTGTAATATCTACCTACATTCTATGCAAATAAATAATTATGAATTATGAATTATGCTTTCTCACGCCCAGGGATCCTAAAAAGGGTATTCGGTTCCCAATGCCAGATATTTTTACATAACATAACATAAACACTCACGTCTGTCACCCAGAGGGGTAGGCAGACACTACAGACTTCCATTTGGTACGATCCTGACACACCTTTCTCGCCTCCTCCACATCCATATACCTACCCATACATGCTCGTCGGTTAAGGGTATCCTAAATATACAAACTAATCTACTTGCTCGACCAATTTTTTATATCTTACACAAATTAAAGAGATTAAAATTTTAAGAGGAGAGCTAAAGAAATATTTTCTGCCATTATCTCGGAACTCAAAACACTTTGTCGTTCCTTGCTCTGCCCACTCTTCAAATTTATTCTTCATGTTGTTTCAAGAAATTAACAAAAAAACTTCATAAGTAATGTACGGAATAGTGATACAAGATTATCTGGCGCACCATAGGCACCCGGACAGTTATCCTTCCCTTATGATGCAGGCCTGCAGCATTAAAATTATATTGATATTATGTAATTCATATATTTAAAAAAAAATCTAGATTATAGGACTCGTCTCCTACCTTGGAGTCCATCTGGGTAGGTTCTCTTACGGATTCGTACTGTTATGAGCCGATGTACCAGGCGGTAATTTCTGTTATTAGCATTATGTAAGGTATTTTTCATATAATTTAGGCAGTCAAACTCGAACCTTTGTTCGGTACACATCTTTCTTATAGTTTATATATACTATTCCGAAGTCTAATTAAATTAAACTAGTTTTGCAGCAGTAAGTGGTGTTTTTTTTGCAGTAAGTGGTGTTTTTTTTTAAAAGGACCCAAGGCGAGGCACCCTAACAGTACGTAGGTTCCGCTTCATCTTCAGCATATTAGTTCCCAGATGTGATAACGCATTTGAAGCCTTATTTGTTATGAAGTTGTTTTTTTTTCATTACAATAAGGATGACAAAGGAGCACACAGTCTCCACGACACAAAAGAATAAACTTGTGTGGGGTAACTTCGTTTAAAAAAAAGACTATCGTCTGATACTGACAATACTATTGAATAAATATATCGATGACCGCTTGTATTTATCATAAACAGTTGTGATTTAATTTAAAAGAGGCGTGTGCAGTAATAACGCGTGCCTATCATTGTTTACATTTCGATAAGCCGTTGTTTTGAAATGCGTAATATGGATGAGATCACAGGAAAAGTTTAGGAGAATAAATATTATTGATTAGATTAAGAAGGGTCAAATTGAATGACGCCTTGTTTTATTGTGCCCCAACAAAACAATAATGGAATAAAACTTGAATTATCGAAATGCTTATGACTGTACGAATTATTATTATCTTTATGGGCGTGCGACGTTTACAAAACAATTTCGTTCTAAAAACAAAGGACAATCACAAGTACGATTTATTAATTTATTTTGCTATCAAACTTTCTTTTTATACTTTACAATGACACACGAGGCATATTAATGGGAAGTGGCTACTGGAGACTTGAGCACCTGCAAATGACTCCAAAAAAAATTTAAGTGTTTTAGGCTAGAGGTATGACTTTTTAAAACTAAAAGTTCCCCTTGTCTATATTATTGTTTTATTATAGTTATAATTTGTTAATGCGGTGAAACCATTCAAAACTTATTTCTTATTTTTTCTAATTTTTTTTATAAAAAGAATCGTGGTAAGCTTAAATTAATATTGTTACGAGTGGTTCACGCCATTAGTCGAATGACTGATTCGAACCCACGACCTTTTTGAGTTCGCGGTCCGCGCTCTGCCATTAGGCTACTGTCGCTTTAACATTCTTTGTAACATTATTGAAATTTGTATTATTCTTTTCTATATAATATATTTCTGTATAATATAATGGACAGCAATTGATTTTTATAATATAATTTGTAGCGTTTTTGGGTCCCTGGATAATTTAGATTCAGTATTCGACCCGATAGGTGGCGCTGCTATCAAGATCCAAAAATCACCCGTGCAAAGCCAGGGTGGATGGCCAGTTATTTATCAAGGCGTTACATACATAACATACATAGCATAAAGAGTATAACTAAAACTAATTAACTAATATAACTAAAAATAATTAACTCAGGGAGGATATGACTAAGGAATCTATCTCCCAATTTTCTCAGGGGATATAGGAGGTGAGAAATGGGAAACGTCAAATAGATTTTCGATGGAATGCAGTAACAATCCCGTTTACGCTAGACATAACATACCGATACTGGCAACGGGGAGCAGCGTTTAACTTCTGATAGTACGATTCCCCACCAGACTCCCAAGCGTGGCGAATATAACAAAAGCTTCGTTTAATGGATGAGGTCCATGGACATCCCCAACATGGACTTTTGAAAAGAAAATTTGAAGATTATTACTTATTACTTCATAATAATAATAATGTCCTTCAGAATTTCAATCACTACGACCAGGCCTTCTGCGCGGGACAGGATTATAGTGCCCAAGTGTACGCGCGAGCACAGATGCCCCTTCTATTCCCTCAGTCGCATAGTTGGACCAAAGATCAAGACCAACGGCTTTACTATCTTAGAAATTTCAATTCAGCTGAGGAATTCATAAGTAATTTATTTCAATAACCAAATTTAAATTTAAGTAATTTAATTCATTCAGCCGTGGTAGCTCAGATGGTTCGCGCGTTGTAAAGATCACAATACGCGAGTAACCCGGGTTCGATCCCTGCCGGCACCAATGAAATTGCATTTCTGAGAAATAAGAAAGAAATATTGCGAACACAAGTGAAGTTCGCCAACACGCATTGAGACAGCGCGGCAGACACTTCCTTGCCCTAAAACCCTCTCAGAAATAAGAGGAGGCCTGCGCCCAGCAATGGGATATATATAGGCTGTAACTTTAACTTTTTTTAACTATATTTCAATAACATATCAATATTTCTTTATTCAGTAATATACTCTAATAATGTAACATAATATATTTAAACGTTTATATATGGTTATTTTATATATTTTATATTTGTTTAAAAGTGTTTTCGCCTATTTCAGTGTGGCAGAAGGCACATTCGGCCAGTCTACCGTTCCTCAGACCTTCGCGTATAGCTGACATAAACGGTGTTGAAGAGGAAGGTATTGAGATGCGCGTCCCCATCGAGCTGATGCGAGCTCGGGTGAGAGAGGGAGTGCCTCCGCCCCTTTGTGCTGGGAGATGTGCCGCACCACCCGCCGGGCCAGTATGTGCCTTTGATGCAACTGGCACTGCTCGAACATTTGCCACCTTATGTGAGCTAGAGGCGGTCTCATGTCGTGAAAGCACATGTAAGTTTCTAAGCAGCGATATTTTTTATATAAAGGCAAGCACATTGTTAACCTGATGGTAATTGAATGCATTGGCATAGAAACATCTACATTCTACATTTAAAAAATGCAGATGCGCTGTCACCCCTGAGGACTAAAATGGCATGTTTTATTACCAGTAAAAAGGGTCTCCGGTTCCCTACACTCACCGTACGAAACAGCAGTGTTGTCCGAACCCATTCGTGCTGCTATGCTGCTATAACTGCAGCTTAGCTCTATGTCATAAAAATGTACATAATTACATTATACACAACGAAAAAACATGTCCATTCTTTCCTCCTGGCTTCATTTATTTTCTGCATTATGAATGAATGAGCTTAGCAACGTAATACATTCTTAAGAATTTCCCATTCAATTTTAAATTCCTAGTATCGAAACAAATAAATAACGACTTTTAAAATCCACCATAATGATGTCAGTGAAAAAGAACCGTCATATTTTCCCCAATGATTTTCAATGTAGCGTTTACAATCATAATTACACTTGTAGTCAAACCAGTGAATGAGTCAAGGTAATCACCGCTTGTATAAATGACTCAATTTGCAAGAGAACCAAGTTTACTTTTCCCGGTATATGTAGTTTCAATGAATCGCATAATTGATGTAAGCTATTATATTGATATTGTGTCGTTGCCTCGACCTCGACTGCCTCGTTGGTCTAGTTGTTGTAGTAGTGCGACTGCTGACCATGAGATTTTGGGTTTGAATCCCGGGTCGGGCCAAAAAATTTATTATTGAGTTTTTCCGTCAAGAAATTCTCAGTAGTTGCCCGGAGTCAGGAAGTTGGCGGTATCTCACCCCCGTGCCTCGGAAAGCACGTAAAGCCGTTGGTCCTGCGCCTGATCTCTCTCCGGTGGTGTCGGTTTACCGTCCCATCGGATTGTGAGAGTGAGGAAATAGAGAGTGCACCTGTGCTTGCGCATACACTTGGGCACTATAATCCTGTCCTGCGCCGATGGCTTGAGGTTGAGGCAGGCCGCCGTGACCGGAATTCGGTCTGGAGGACATTATTATTATTATTATTGTGTCGTATATTTCCTCCATTCACAGTTTAAAAAAACTTATAATATAGACAAGGAAAACACTTCATCTTGTACACGTAAACGTTTCTAATAAAATATAAATATAAATAGATAAATTTTCTAGCATAAATATAGAACGGAAAAATTATTTATTAAGAAGATTGAACCTTTGTTGTCTTCTGCTTGTGCTTCGTTGCACAGCAGATCTCGGGCCTTGGGCATCCCCCCATTGCCCGGAATCTTCTCGCGGTGCATAACTATGCACCGGTTGTGGGAGCTAGTCTTGGCTTATTACTCGACTCTCTAATATATATAGAGAGGAGTTCTTCTCAGGTCGCCCATCCGGGGGCTGAGCATGTAAAGATGCTAAATCTTGAAGATGCGCGTGTGGCTCGTTATCGGCGTGATCAAAGACATACCATGCGCCAGCCGGTCCACAAAGTCCTGGATGCTCTCCATCTACGAATTGGCCGCTATGATGGCGTTCCGAACGTTTCGATCTGCAGTTATGATGGTTCGTAAGGTTAAATTCTGCTAGGCCTGCAAACGCTCCCTCCGACAATCGCACAAGAGTGCGTACCAAGTCAGAGCAGCATAGGTGATCTTCTTACTAATGTAGAGCTTATAAATTTTTAATTTGGTTGTAATTAAGAGCTTGGATACAAAAACGGGACGTAGCATCATCCGCGCACCTCTGGCATTGGCATGATGATCATCAGCAGGCCTTTCCGAGTCAACGGTGATAGTAGGTTTCTAAGGTGGCGAGTGAGTAGAGCGGTAGTCTTCCCAACATTGACGGTGATCCTCCACTTATCCAGCCATGGTTGCAGCTGGTCCAGCAGGAGCTACATCCTGGCGGCGGCGACATTGGCTCTTCTGAATGATGTGAAGTAAGCGCTATCGTTCACATACGTATAGCGCAAGTTTAACGTAGTCTTCCCATTAGCACAGATGTCCTGCCAGGGTTGGGATGTCATTGGTGTAAGCCGCGTACAGGATCGGCGAAAGACAGCTGCCCTGTGGTACGCCTGCTTTTATGGTCTTTGCTGTGTACTCGGCATACTCTACATAGACGTAGAACTTCCTGTCAGCTAGGAACAACGCCACTGGCCGCGGAATAACCGGGGGGATACTCATCTGATTTTCCAGTTTATAGAGCAATCCAGAGTGCCACATCCCGTCAAACGCGTTCTCTATGTCGCGGAAGACGCCCAACGATATGTAGCGACGGTTATGTTCGGCCATGGTTATTTCGGCCACAAGAAATTGCAGCACTCTGATCGGCCGTGTAGCTGTAGAGTGATTACTCCTAAATCCATGTTGTTCCGTCCGAAGTTGTACGCCCGGGCGGACTCTTCTTAAAATGATTATTTCTAGTAATTTGGCTATGTGCGATAGCAGTATCGGCCTGTGACTAGCTGCTCTACGCCTGTTCTTCCTGGGCTTTGGCATCCCGATCACTTTGCCGGTTTTCCAGTCTTCCGGTAAGTGAGAAGTCCGCAATATTCCATTGTAAAACCAGCAAATCTCTACGAGTGTTCTGTTGGGCAGATGTCGATGCGTACGTTGGTAATCCTGTCATACCCCGGCTCCTTCCTCGGTTGCAAGCGGGAGATGAACCACTCCCCTGCAAGCGGTGGCGCGGGCGACGACAGTAGTTCCCGTATGCGGCTCTCCGTTTGGCCATGAAGTTCCATAAACTCCGCACTTGCTGGGTTTGGCATAAACTGCTTCTCGAAGTGCTTTGCTAGGATACTGATTTTAGTTAGCTATCGGTTGAATTTGTAGAGCGACGCCTCTTGCTCTTCTGCTTTCCATATGCGCCGCCTCCAGGCCTCTCCTTTGTGGGCCTGGATTGCATCCGACAGCTCATCCATCAGCTCGTTTAATTGTGTTTTTAATCTAGGGCAGCGTGTGCGTGCCCAGAGCTTCCTCCGTGCTCTTTTTGTGTTGAGCTGCTTGCGTATTTCTCGCGGCAGCTCATCTTTCCTTTTTGTTAGAGGGACGATTGCAATGGCCGCTTTGAGGGCTTCTTGATTCATTTTAGTTAGTTTAGTTGCAACGGCCTCTACATCGTCCGCTGAGTTAATCGCTGTGTGAAAATATTTATGGTAGCATCTCCAGTAGATCTTGAACTTGAACGTAGTTACCACCCTGAGGCCAAAGGTGATCAATATCGAGAGGGGCTGTGAGCTCAGGTCGTACAGCACCTCTAACGCTATCGGGCAGTTGACGTTCCTGGAGTACACGAATAGCGTTCCGTTGATTGATTTCTGGATCTCGACAACAGCGCCACCTACCGGGTTCAATTGAGTTTTTAAATCAACCAGGGATCCATTCAAATACACACAAAAAAATCATCAAAATCGGTGGAGTCATTTTCGAGTTTATGCGAGACCAAGGGACAATTGATTTCTATATAAGTATAAGAAATATTACTTAGAGATGTTAAAATTAATTTGCAAAGATGCGCGTAAAAAAATAAAATCTGTATGTATCCACTAATCTCAGCACCACTACACCAGGAAATACACCAATCGATATTAAGACCACCGTCGATAAAACGATAACACGTGTTTTGCTTCTACACGAGGCCTCCACAGGTGAAGTAGACTCTGCGGTGATTGGCCTCTAAGAAAGCTTCTTACCTTAGCACATTAATTTCAATACATATATTTAATGTCCTTTATCAAAAACATTTTCTTAGTACATGCAGACGTCATTATAATTTAAACTTTCAAGTTTTGATATTGTATCAAATGATAAAATATGATAATAAATTTGAAGTTTGTGCTGGTGTCAACTACCACCAACAACAACTAGACAACCACTATACAATACAGAACACAGCAAGAAAACCACTTGACGATCACGGCATTGACCGTGTCGTGACGGTAAAAGAATATCAAATACCCCATATCGTACCGTGAGTGTCGTAAGAGGCCTCAGACGTCAACAAACTAGGATATGAGCAGCAGCGTCTTCCTAATGACAACTGAAAAACAAAAACGCTGCGGCTGTCAACCCGCCCGTCTAGCGTGGCCACTACGGCAAATATTCTTCCTATGAGGCAATCTACGGGGGGGGGGGGGCTATGTTTCGCAGTGGAGTTTTGTATTTTTTTATAGAAGACGCAAACGAGCATACGGTTTACCTGATGTTAAGTGACTACTGCCGTGGTTATATAGTCTTTGACCGCCGCCCATTACCCGCAACCGCAACACTAGGGGAATTGAAGGTACGTTGCCGGCCCTTTAAAAAGGAGTAAGCTCTTTTCTTGAAGATCCCCAGGTCGTATCGGTCCGGAAAAATTGCTGGTGGTAAGCTATTCCACAGAGAAGTCGTACACGGAAGAAAACTCCTAGTAAAACGTACAGTGGTGGACCGCCAAGCATCCAGATGGTGTGGATAGTATCGGAAGGTTTGCCGCGAAGTGCGTTCGTGAAATTTGGCGGCTGGGATTAATCCGAGCAATCCTTCATAGCACTCCTCGTGATAGATGCGATAAAATACGTAAAGAGATGCAACATCTCTTCGCAGCGCCAGTGAATCGAGCCGATCGGAAAGCAATCGGTCGTCGACGATTCGACCCGCTCTGCGCTGGATGCGGTCAAGTGGATGGAGCTGGCACTGGGGAGCCCCAGTCCTGAGATGGGAACAGTATTCCATGTGCGGCCGAACCTGTGCCTTGTAAAGTTGCAGGCGGTGTGCCGTCATGAAATACTGTCCCGTTCTGCTGAGCACGCCAAGCTTTTTAGAGGCCAATTTGGCCTTCTCTTCCAAGTGACCACGAAACTGCACGTCACTCGATATGTCAACGCCAAGGATTCCGATACTGGCTGAGGCAAGAAGGGGAGTGCCTTGAAACTGAGGAGATACGACAAAGGGGTTCTTTTTAGCGGTTGACGGGCAAACTTGTGTCTTCTGAGGGTTAAACTGGACTAGATTTAGTCGCCCCCAATCTGAGACTTTGTTCAGCAAAGACGCGACTTCAGACACAAGTTTGTCCCGGTACTCGGAGACGTTTTTCCAAAACAAATTGTTGGGCTGTAGCGGTAAAACCATAATAAATGAATTACTAGGACGGCACTGAAAATTTCGGGAATCAAGGAAGTGACACAACATTACTATTTAAAAATGTATTTATTGCTTTTCGAAGTATTCTCCGCGAAATTTGACACATTTTTCCATACGATGGAACCAATCATTGAAGCAACCATTCCATTCGGAAGTTGGGGTCTCCAAAATGGCCGTTTTGTACGTCTACTGCTTCTTCAGGTGATGAAAATCTCTGTCCACGCAATTTATTCTTTATTTTAGGGAAAGTATAAAAATCATTAGAGCTTAGGTCGGGGCTGTACGGTGGATGTTCTAATAAGTCTATGTTTTCTCTCTCTAAAAACACTTTTGCTCTGTGTGCGGTGTGAGAACTCACATTGTCGTGATGGAGGATGATGCGGCGGTTGCAGTTCTCTTGACGGAGTTCAGAAACGACCAGTGGCAAACAAATGCTAGCATACCATTCTGCATTAACCGTTCTTTGTCCCTCAAGAGGAATAGTCGTAACATGACTGGTTTTGGAGACAAACGTGGCCACCATTTTTATTGTAACACTCCGTGAACGAACAATCTTTGTTGGCTTTAACTCATTTTCGAACACCCAAACTCGTAACTGGTTTTTTGTTTCGGGTTCGTACGTATATATCCAGGATTCGTCACCTGATACGATGTTGTGTCGGGGCTGTACGGTGTATGGTCTAATAATTCTATGTTTTCTTGCTCTAAAAACACTTTTGTTCTGTGTGCGGTGTGAGAACTCACATTGTCGTGATGGAGGATGATGCGGCGGTTGCAGTTCTCTTTACGGAGTTCAGAAACGACCTGTGGCAAACAAATGCTAGCATACCATCCTGCATTAATCGTTCTTTGTCCTTCAAGAGGAATAGTCGTAACATGACTGGTTTTGGAGACAAACGTGGCCACCATTTTTATTGTAACACTCCGTGAACGAACAAGGATGATGCGGCGGTCGCAGTTCTCTTTACGGAGTTCAGAAACGACCTGTGGCAAACAAATGCTAGCATACCATTCTGCATTAATCGTTCTTTGTCCCTCAAGAGGAATAGTCGTAACATGACTGGTTTTGGAGACAAACGTGGCCACCATTTTTATTGTAACACTCCGTGAACGAACAATCTTTGTTGGCTTTAACTCATTTTCGAACACCCAAACTCGTGACTGGTTTTTTGTTTCGGGTTTGTACGTATATATCCAGGATTCGTCACCTGATACGATGTTGTATACAGCATTTGAGGATCCTGCGTGGAATCTTGCGAGAGTTCTGACGCACCAAGTAACGCGAGCCACTTTTTGCTCTTCACTGAGCGAATGCGGTATCCATCGAGAAAACATCTTTTTTACACCTAATTGTTCATGCAAGATTATTTGTATTTAACTCATGCCAATGTCTAAAGTTGCCTGAATTTCGCGGTATGTCACATGTCGATCTTCCTCAATCAGATTACGCACAGCATCAACGTTTTCTTGGGTCACTGCAGTTTTTGGACGACCTTGACGGGGATCGTCACTGAGCTTGACACGTCCACGTTGAAATTCAGCAAACCAGCGATAAATTGTGGTTTTGTATGGGGCTTCATCACCAAATGCAGAAATCATCCGGTCAACACACTGTTTTTATGTTAAACCACTTCGAAAGTCATAATAAATCATCGCTCTTGAATTTTCTCGAGTCAATTCCATTTTCTCAACGACTAAACAAGTTTGACAAAACCTTGTGACAAGACCGAGAATCTTTTTTTAAATAAATAAATGGTATTCGATTTTTAAAACCAAGAAGTTTTCAATCAAAAAGATTTTAATATGACAGGAACAGTGGAAATATTCCATTCCCAATACTTTTAGTGCAGCCCAGTATAATATATACATTTTAAAGAATAAGAGTTACTAACGAGCACACAGTCAATCTGATACGTAAATGGATTCTGTGGCCCATGGACTCCTACATCCATCCTGGATTAAGAATCAAAATGCAGATGCGTAGTCACCCCTGAGTAGTAAGAAAAAGATTAAAAATAAAGATTTATTATCGCTCTTCTGGACGAAGATGCATCGTTTCCAGTAAAAAGGTCTCCAGTCCTCTACACTCATCATACGAAACATAAAGCAAAATACAAAATTAAAACACTAATAATTAATCACACTAATTCACTTTATTTCGCTCCGAAGCTTCGCTTGTCTCGCCGAATTCAATACTTCCTCGATCGCATCTTGCAGCGCCTATTTATATAAATTAGCACGGAAATATCCAGAATATTCAAGTAAACACGCGCAAGGTACCGAGAGTTCGAGTTTCAACTAGGCGCTAGTGCCGTCGACTAAGGCGCGTAACACTACTATCCTATGACGCCAATTACTTCAAGTTCATCCAAATTTAATAAGCCTAGTCTTAAAAATTTTAAAAATTTTCATACGTCTATGAAAAAATATACATATTTCCTAAGAAACATAATTATAAAAATTCCAGAGTAGAAACGAATAAATTACATATCAAATAAACACATAAGTAATAAGCATATGAAACTACACATAAGTTACGCATGCCTCCTTGTATTTATAAAGTAATTCTTCATTACTCAAATGATAACTCCAAAATACAACAAATATCTGATAAATGTATAAATAACTCTTAGTTATAAACTACATTGATAAAATTCTATAATTAAGTTCCTTCTAATTTATTCTCTACGAACAGGGCAGTTTGCGATTATATGAACACAAATTACAATTTATCTACTATGTTTAAATATGCTTTTTACGTTTCTTGTTCGTTATAACAAACTATAATTAGCTTGAGAAAAGGGAGATATTTGTTTTTATATACATACTTAATATTTCGTTGTATCAAAAAAAAAAACAGGGATGTAAGAAAGCTAACGGTTGCTCTAAATTTCAAATCACTTTCACATATTGTACCCTACTAATAAAATTATACTATACATATTAGTAAAACGTCTACCAAGTATTTAAAATAGTAGAGCCACGCTGCAGCGACATTATGGTTGTAGCACGAATGGGTTGGCTCGACCGGGGAAGGACCACGCTCTCACAGAATACCAGCGTAAAATGACAGCTTAGTACTGTTGTGTGGTGAGTGTTGAGATCCGGAGACCTTTTTTACGAGAAACGAGGCATTCCATCTTAGTCCTCAGGGGTGACAACGCATCTGCGTTTTGATTCTTAATCGAAGAGAAATGTAGGTATCTATGGGTCACAGCATGTGCTTACCATCGGGTGGACTGTGTGCTCGTTAGTCAAACTTATTCTATAAAAATGAGTATGGGTAAATCTTTTGTTACGTATGCCAGGTGGCACATTCTTGACAATTCACTAGTGGATGCAAAAGTAATGTCAAAAAAGGAAGAAGAAATAAAGCGAAAGCAAAGAAAAGAATCAGTAAATCAGTAGTTTTTGTTAGTGCCATAATAGGCTGTGGTAGCTCAGATGGTTAACGCTCGCTGTAAATATAACAGAACGCGAGTAACCCGGGTTCGATCCCCGCCGGCACCAATGAAATTGTTAATTGCAATTTTAAGTGCTGATTTACCACGTGCTCCGCGGTAAAGGAAAACAGTGTAGAGAACCGGAGACCCTTTTTACTGGAAACGAGGCATTCCATCTTAGTCCTCACGGGTGACAACGCATCTGCATTTTGATTCGTAATCGAGGATAGATGTAGATGTCTATGGGCCACAGCGAACACTTACCATCAGGTGGACTGTGTGCTCGTTTGTCATCCTATCCTATAAATAAAAAATAAACATCGTGAGGAAACCTGCATGTCTAAGGAATAAGAAAAAGAATATTTCGAAGGCATGTGAAGTTCGCCAACACGCATTGGGGCAACGCGGCGGACACTTCCTGCCTTAAAACCCTCTCAAAAATGAGGGGAGGCCTGTCCCCAGCGGTGGGACGTATATACTCGTAGGCTGTAACTTTACTTTACTTTTTAGGCGTCTAAGAAAATGCCAGAAACATTTCGTGGCCTCAGAAAAATGGTGATTAATTTCAAAAATTGACTATTAAAAACCCTGTAATTAGACTCAAGGTTGAGGTGTTAAACATGTAGGTTTCATTAGACTTGAGTGTACTGTGAAGTATTTGTTCTAAACGTAGATGGTACTTGTACGAGTAAATTGCATTAAGATATTCACATGTATTATTTTCCAATATTTTTGTATCATTCATTATTCACACGTCAATAACCGTAATATTTGCTCAACAAAAACAAAATGACAAATTCTCTATCACAGTAATTATAATGTGAACTTTTTATCTTTGCAGACTACGCAATCACAAGCCTCGGCGAATGCTGATGGAGACAGTAAACAATCAAGATCTGCTCAGCATTTCTTCGAAACTTTCTTTCGGATTTTAAGTAATTGATTTATAGAAAAGTTCATAATGTTTATTTATTCATTAGTGTCACTTTATAGAACATTCAGGTTTTAAGATCTTCTTAGAACAATATTTCATTTTAACAAAATATAATTATCCACGTTAATATGGTGTCCGCTCCAAAAATTGAGGTTTTCGTTCCCTTTGTTTTAAAACGCACAAACTTTAAATCAATAAAGGATGTTTATAACTATATTAAAGTATTAAATTGGGTCAACAACAATCAACGGTACTATTTGAAATAGTGAATCAAAGTTATGTCATCATAGAATGTATAATTAATGTTACTGACAAATTTATAATACATTACAAAAAATTTGCAACAATTTCAATATTCTTGCTACTAAAATATTTGTATTTACGGTGCAAAGACGGCTTGATCTGGATAGAATAATCGTGGAATAATACGATTTTAACAAGCAATCCCTGATCATACCTGTTTAATTTATTGGAATAAATTGATAAATATTGGAGGTCATCACTTTGCGTTTTCATTTAACTCACAATATATAGTCAAGGACAATAAATATAATAAATATTCTTTTTCAAAGTCAAATCGTATTATGAAAAAGTGTATCAGTATCTTTTACTATAGAAATTCCTTACCTGAATTATTATACGTAAAATATACTTGTCCATAACGAAATTTATATACTTAGTTAATGATTACTTTAGCATTGCTCTACAACCAGTAGTATTAAGAAATAGAATAAGTAAATATTATTTATTGTACAAAGTACACTTCTAATGTATCTTTTATCGCCAGTTTAGATTTATGTCTTCAAATAGAATTTCGTTCAATAAAGTTTGAGAGACTACAGTTGTTTTAGTTACAGCTACTAACTGTTCTAAAATATTTCGATGTCGAAGTAAGGTCTAAAGTGAATGTGCCTTGCTGCTTATAAGTTTTAAGTTTTTATAATGTTTTAATTATAGTTAAATGACAAACAAGCCACTCATATTAAGCGGCCATCACAGCCTATGGACACAAAACAAAGAAGTTGGTTGCTACAAATGCAACACCTCTGCAAACTAAATGCAATGTATCCAAGGCATTAATTAAAATTGCACTCCATACCAATCAGTTTTGAACACAGCAGGTGATGCACAGTTGCATGGTAATAGAAATAGATGAAATTGTGGTACCAACTCAGGTGGAATCATTGCAAGATTTGAACAGCAAATGCAGGGCCAGATATCACATGACTACGATTCGTTTTCTTGTCCACTGGCTTTGATAGTTTAATATCAAATAAACACAAGATGACGATCCGATAGATGACGGTACATCGACACCTATCGAAAGAATACAAGATTTTTCTAACATTTCGTATGCTATGAAAAACCTACTCTCGCGTTTCGTCCTTACTAGTGATGCTGGAACTGGAACGGCAACGCATGACTTTTCTTGGAAGACAATAAGCTGGCATACATTAATGTAATTACTCCATTAAAACACCTATAATGTACCTATAATGTATATATGTATATGTATGACCTATAATGTACAATATTTTCAACAAAAAAAATATTAAAACCTATTAATCCTAATCTGTATTGGCTGCTGTTCTTGACGTAATGATTAACTTAGCCTATGATTAAACCAGCCTAAACTATTAACAATTCTCTCTAAAAATTAAAGTAGGTACTTATTTAAGTTTGACATTGTGTAAAAGTGAACTTAATTTTTGACAAGTTACTAATAGAACACTAACACACTGTTAACTCTACGCCTGTGTTTATTGTGTGCTTGTACATACTAACATACTCACCTGGGGTAAATGATTACCGCCGCCCATGAGCAACTGCAGCACCAGGGATGCGTTGCCGGCCTTTTAAAAAGGAGTAGGCTCTTTTCTTGAAGGTCCCTAAATCGTATCGGTCCAGAAAATTCTCGGATGGTAGTCGATTTCACAAGGAAGTTGTGCGAGGAAGAAAACTTCTTTTAAATTGCACGGTGGAGCCGACAGTCATCCAGATGGTGTGGATGATATCGTGAGTTTTGTCGCGATGTGCGATGGTGAAATTGTGCTGCTGGAATTAGTGCGAACAATTCCTCAGAGCAATCCCCGTGGTAGATGCAATAAAATACGCAAAAAGAATGCTACATCTCTTCGCAGTGCCAGTGAGTCAAGCCGATCGGAAAGAGCTCGGTCGCATGTATACAGTATTCCATGTGCGGCCGAAACTGCGCCTTTTATTTTATTTATTAGGTTTACCAGTAAACTGTTACTGTTTGTTACAAAACAATAATACATCAATGAATATTTAACAATAACATGTACAGCCAAATGCACAAGTAATTAAGGTAAACACCACATGCACAAAATATTAAGGGCAGTAACATCCAATATTTATAAGTGAAAAAAGAAAAAAGGAAACAATAACAGCATAGTATATAAATGAACATAACAATTACTTAATTATAACTCGACTATGGTATTTTGCAAGTGTTTGCGAGACGAATTCAGACTTGTAGCATGGATATCTATCATGGATATGTTTTTACCCTAACAGTTTAGAAGTCTGCTTGCTCTAGGGACAAATGAACTTGAGCCCAAAACTGTTGTGCGCAATGGTGGAACTAATGGTGATATTTTAGTCCTAGGTAATTTGTGTGGTACATTGAATCTAAATTTTCTCAGTAAGCCTGGGCAATCTATTTTGTTGTTAAATAATTTGTACAAAAAGACGAGATCAAGTATTATACGACGGTTTTCCAAGGTAGTGTACTTAAAGTGTTTCAATCTGTTTTTGTAGGAAAACCCTTTTTTACATTTATTGGCTGAGTAGGCTAGGTGCCAAAGATATCTCTTCTGAATCCGTTCCAACCTTAAAGAGTGACATTCATAGTATGGTCGCCATACTACACTGCAGTATTCCAGAATACTCAGGACAAAAGAGTTGTACAGGAGCCTTTTTGTTTGCAACCTCCGAAACTGCTTGCCCATTCTCATAATAAATCCAAGCATGTTTGAAGCTCTTTTTATAATACTCTCTAAGTGGGCAGCAAAGGTTAACTTTCTGTCAACTATCACACCAAGATCTCTTATATGGTCAGCTTCCTGTAATTTTACACCATTAATAAAATAAGCAGAGTCTAAAGTTTTTTGTTTTCGGGCAAATTTGACATAAACACATTTGCCCACATTTAGTTGCATGCCATTCCGTTCACACCGACGACTTAGACTATTTATATCCTCTTGTAATAATATGGAATACTTTTATTACTCGTATAATTTTTATTACTCGTAGTAACTTCAAGTCATCGGCGTACGCCAATGACTTGAAGTTACGGTTAAGTTACTGAGTAGAATACAAAATGCAATCAACAACGTCATTAACAAAAACCACCCAGGTTTGAACCCTGTGGTACTCCCGAATCTATGTCATATTCCTTAGAATTAAAACCATTTACCACTACAAAGAATTTGCGCTTATTCAGATATGAATCAACCAGTTTATAATCAATCAACCAGTTTAACAAGGTTCCATTAACACCATAAATTCACAACTTCTTAATCAATACTTCGTGCGGCACCTTATCAAAGGCTTTGCTGAGACCTGTATAAATTACGTCTATTTCCTGGCTAGCGTCAATGGCTTGCGTTAGAGTCTCAACAAAGGAAACCAAATTTGGGGCAGTTGATCCAGATTTCAAAAAACCATGTTGATGGACCGTGATAAATGGTTTCACATAAGCGGAAATATATGGACAGATCAAAATTTCAAAGACTTTAGACATTGTGGAAAGGATTGAAATCGGTCTATAATTTATAATCAAATCACTATCACCAGACTTAAAAACTGGAACCACCTTTGCGATTTTCCACTCCCTGGGAAATATGCCCTTTGCTAAAGATGTATTTTATATAAAGCATATATTGTATATAATATATATAGATATATTGTATATAAAGCAGAGAGGTACAGCAATACTTAAGGCACAATTTCTCAGGAAACAAGGTGGAATACCGTCGGGTCCAGCGCCTTTATCTACGTCCAGGGACTTCAAAGCGCGAACCACTGCTTCTTTATGAAAATAGAGACCACCGAATGATGAACTACTATTAGCAGCACCTTCGAGTACTGATGAGTTATGAGTTGTTGACAAAGTGGCTTTGGTATAAACTTCGGCAAAGTGACTAGCAAAAAGATTACAAATGCTCGGCCCATCATTTGCAATCATATCTCCATTCGTCATACTAGTTGGGTATGAACTACAGCCACTACGTTTACTTTTAACAAAAGACCAGACTGCTTTTGTATTTCTAGATATTCTATCCTCAACGTTATTAATTTATGCATTGTAACAGGTAGTACCAAGTTTTTGACACCTTTTAGACAAAATACTCAACTCAATCTTATCTAAAGGATTTCTATACTTTTTGTATCTTTTTAGAATCTTGTTCTTTTCGCAAAGTCTGTTGATTAAACTGTTACCGAACCATGGCGGATACTTACCGTGGTTGACTATTCTTTTTTGGGGCACAAATTTCGATATAATATGTCTGATCAAGACATAAAAATGTTCAACTATTTGATTTAAATCTTTGTACTGAGAAAATTCTGCTACTCAGTCAATTTTGGAAAGATAATCATTGATGGAAGAATAATTAGCTCTTTCAAAATTACGTTTAGTCAAATTTTTATTATATTGCAGTTGACAAACGTTTTCATAATGTATATCAACATGTAGTGGTGGGTGATAAAGATCCGTTTTACTAAGAACATCTAACGATTCATACACTTTGCAATTAACCATGTCGGTGAATAGCAGATCTAACGTTTTATTATGTTGATTTGCGATTGTATTACACTGTCACAAATTATGTTGAGAGGCGAAGTCAATCAATTTTTGACCAAGCACAGGTGCCTGATATTTTATATCGGCATCATATACCAGTTTCCAATTAATATTGCGTAGATTGAAATCACCGATAATACAAACATGACCTTCAAATCTCTCCAATATCGAACTACAGTGATCTACAAAACTATCCAATAAGCGATGAGTAACTGGTGGAGGAAGGTATACAGCACAAAAAACAATTTATTTTAGCTAATGGTAAATTTAACATTACCCACAAATCCTCGCATCAGCTATTCCAACAAGTGACTTCCTTGGCTTGAATCTTTTTTGACACTGCGATCAGTACACCCCCTCCTACTTCCTCGGAAAACAAACCAGTAGACTTTCTGTCTCTTCGAAAAACAATGTATCGATCATCAAATAATTCAGTATTCAATTAATTGCTACGTAGCCAAGTTTCAGTTAACACAATACTATCAAAATTGCACACTGACAAATTTTTAAAAAATATATTAGGTTTAGTTCTTAACCCTCTAGCGTTTTGATAGTATATTTGTAACGTGAATTTTATAAATTAAAACTATATATGCATGCTTAAAGTACAAACGAAAATCAAAAATAAATAAACCTATCGTATGGCAGCTAATGTTTGCATATCTTTGACAATGATATAGCCCGTGCCTTTATTTTATTTTTTCAAGTAGATTTTTCCCCCTCTGACCCATACAAATTTAAAACCTTTCTCCTTGGCTGTTCTTCATGCAGCTGCATGTAGTGCTTTGTAAGTTAAAGATAGATGCTCAGCAACAAAGATGGGTACGTAAACTGTCTTGTTGCAGCTTAACTATTCTTGTAACACGAGCTATATGTTTGTCTGCTACTTCACAATCAATGACACTACCCAAGTTTTTTAACGATGTCACTAAATTCTCAGATTTACTTTCGGGTATACATTGTATCTCAATAATATTGGCGCGAGAATTTTGTTCCAATTGATTCACGCGCGATTGAAGACTATTGATGGTTTACTGCATTAGCTCGTTTTTCTCCTCTAATTTTTTTATCTTTTCTTGGTTTGCTTTATGGTCAATTTGAAGCATTTCGAACGCTCCGTTTATAAACTCCATAGACTCCTTGATTTCCATAAATTCATCCTTAATAGTCTTCATTTCAGCATCCAACACTCCTCGTAAACTGCGGTTAATTCTTTTGTAAAGTCTGCCATGTGAGATTTTAAGACATCGTTCATAATTGCACGTACGTCATCATGGGTAATAGGATGTGCTTCATTGTTGTTCGGTGATGACAATAGCGCTTGTCTTTTAGAGGAACGGACGGTAACATTGGGGTTAAAACTTACCGGAGTATTATCATTAGTGCCACGTTTTGGAATAGTACTGGCGCAATTTGGGCAGATCCCTTTCAAGTTTATTTCCAAGGCTTTAATAGAAACACAAGCTAAGTGGTACGCCTTCAAACACTTAGTACATTTGACATCCTTCTTGTGTTTTTCTGGTGTTGTTCTTCTTCGTATCCTTCATGTTGTGTACAACAACCCCATACCGTTATCAAAGTTTTAGCCATAATTTTTATTCAACAAAGGTAGTCAATAAAAAAAATAAAAAAATATTATATTATAATCAGAATGGCTCCGTAATAAAGGCCCTCGTACAAATAATATTCTTCCACGTTCACAGAGTGCACAGCAATAAAAGCTCTCAATCCACAAACCTCGCGGGAAGAAAGTCGTAAGCGTCGTGCAAACGATGTCGCTTACGCGTTTTAATGTAACATGTAGTCCTGGGGTAGATGCGAATAAGTTTTTTTAGTCCGGTCAATTCGCAAACACTAATTTCATTAAAAAAACACTATTATCACTTTAATCAAGTCATAAAAATTGCTACAAAACACTCAATAGTCACTAATATGTTTAAATGAAGCAAATTTGAACACCAAAACACAGTTATTAGGCCTATTATATAAAATTGGGGAAACGATTTAACGTGGATGTTACTCGGCTGACGTTATCTGTTATGTTATGACGCCTTGTAAAGTTGCAGGTGGTGTCCCGGCATGAAATACTGTCCCGCTCTGCTGAGCACGCCAAGCTTTTTAGAGGCCAATTTGGCCTTGTCTTCCAAGTGACCACGAAACTGCACGTCACTCGATATGTCAACACCGAGGATCCCGATATTGACTGAGGCAACAAAAGTGTAAGTGCAAGGGGAGTGTCTTCAAACTGAAGAGATACGTCGAAGGGATTCTTTTTAGCGGTAAATACGCAAACTTGTATCTTCTGGGATTAAACTGTACTGAATTTAGTTGCCCTCAGTCCGAGATTTTGTTCAACAAAGTCTCGACTTCAGACACAAGTTTGTCTTTGGCACGACCAGTCTATGAAGTGTACTGTCGTCTGCATAGCAATGAATGTTACCGGTTTGCAACATGTCATTGATGTGCAGAAGAAACAGCGTCGGTGATACCACGCAACCTTGTGGAACACCAGCGTTAATGGGCTTGTAATCGGAGCACTTACCGTCTACTACGATCTTGATGCTCCATAAGCAAGAAAACTGGTGATCCAATTGCACAATTTCTCGGGAAGCCCATAGAAAGGAAGCTTTGTAAGAAGTTCACTTTGTGCCAAACCCGATCGAAGGCCTTCGCTATGTCCAAACTAATAGCCAACGCCTCCTCCTTGGACCACCAGCCGAGTGACCGCGACGGAAACCATACTGACGGTCACTAACCAGCTTCCATCATTTTCAGGATTCCATTATTTTAGAGAACAAGAAGGTGAGTGCGATAGGCCTATAGTTAGACGGATCAGAGCGGTTACCTTTTTTAGGGATCGGGTGCACGAAGGCTGTCTTCCATGATTTCGGGACTATGCCTAGGGAGTAGGAGTACCGGAAAAGACGCGTTAAAACCGGTGCCAACTCCGGAGCACACCTCTTCAGCACAATAGGAGGGACGCCGCCATCAGGCTCACTCGACTTGTTGAGGTCCAGGGAGAGGAGTGCTCTGCGCACTGAGTGTTGGGAAAACAGTACATCCTGCATGGAGCACTCACACTGCGGGATGGTCGGCGGTGTGTTCCTCCCGTCATCAAGAGTCGAGTTGAACGGAAAGGGAGAGTCCAATAGATCGGCTTTGTTAGCATGGGCCAGTGAGCCGTCCCCCATGTCCAGAGATAGGAGAGATGGCTGGCAGAAGTTCCCTTGGACAGCCTTGGCGAGAGACCAGAATGCACGTGTTCCCGACGGAAGATGAACTAGTATCTCACCAATTCTGCCGATGCGCTCTGACTTTTCCTAGACAATGACACTTTTGAAGGACCTGGAATCAGAATTATACTTCTTTTTAAGAGCGATTGTATTTGCATCCCAAGACGTCGATGAGTGAACCCAGGCTTGGTAGCACTCTTGCTTATGACGTAGTGCAATTTTGCAGGAGCGACCAAACCGAGGCTGGGTTCTGCCTCCATAGGTACCACAGATAGGATCCAAAAAAATATCGCATCCCGTCCCAATCGGCTGACCTATAATGCCAAACAAGGCGGCAACCTGCAGTACGCAACCACGATGGGAGCGTGAGTGGCACCGTACTCCAGATCAGACAATGGTCCGAGGAGCCAAGAGGGGCATCAACGGACATCTGGTATCCGTCCGGATGAAAGGTCAGCAGAAGGTCCAACAGGGAAGGTACATGATTTTCCACATCTGGGATCCGCGTAGGCAAGGTAACCAGTTGTGTCAGACCATATGCCAAAGCAAAGTCATAAACAGATCTACCCACATTATCGGTTGAACAAGAACCAAGCCATTCAGCGTGGTGGGCTTTAAAATCACCAAGTATTACGATCTCTGCGGATGGGACCTGTTGTAGCACGGAGTCTGCAGCCATCTGGACGTGGTCGATAAGTCGGTCTGTGTCGGCATTACCGCTATGGGACCTATAGAGGCACCCGTAGACGCGGGGATGGTCATCGCTGTCTACCCGCAGCCATAAGATGGACAGGACCTTCAGAGCTGCCAAGGCGTCGAAAACAGATGTCTTCTATGACATACACGCAAACTCCATCCCAAGGCACAAAGGAGTGTTCTAATTTGTACTTCGGGTAGGAGAGAGAAGACACCTGTGCCTCGGTAAGAAAGAGCAAGGCCGGCTTCGCCGTTTCCAGATGGTAGTGGACGGCGTTAAGGTTTGAATGAAGTCTCCTGATGTTGCATAAGCGAGCACACAGTCCACCTAATGGTAAGTGGTTGCTGTGGCCCATAGATATCTACATCTATCCTCGTTTGCGTATCAAAATACAGATGCGTTGTCAGCCTTGAAGACTAAGATGGAATGCCTCTTTTCCAGTAAAAAGGGTCTCCGGTTCTCTACACTCACCATACAAAATACAGCAGCATTACGCTCCTATTTCACGCTGGTATTCTGTTTTAGCGTGGTCCTTCCCCGGTCGAGGCTACCCATTCGTGCTACAACTATACTATTTATATAGCTGGATGGTTCGAACCCCCCACAGCATAAGTATTTGTTATGGCCTACAACCTACAAATAGCTAAGTGGCTAAGTAGACGCTACGGGGTCGCGGGTTGAAATCCCGCACGGAATAAGTATTTGTATAGCCTACATATAATAGTTCCGGATCTGGATTTTCGTCCATGTGCAATGTACGAGTATGTACGTAAAACGCCTATGAATTAGGTGAAAATATACTGTATTCATTTATGTACTCTAACTAGTGTTATAAAAATCTATGTAAATTTGATTTGCACATGTTATCGTAAGTTCAGACGCCGAACAGTCTAGCATATTTTATTGATTAAACAAACTCCCTTTTCAATCAGCTTGTTTTTGTCCTCCATTTAATTGTTAACATGATCTAATTACATTATCAAGTTTGTTTGTCCATTAATGACGACTCAATCGGTGGTTAGATACAAACAATTAATACTTCTTGGAAATATTTAGATAAATGTCAAAACTGAAATTGCCTTTCTACCCTCTTTTGTACATCGAACACAGTACAGGACAGTTAACTGTCTCTATGTTAATATATCAATTTGTGTCACTGTGGCACCTTCTGCATAGGTGATAACTTCTGATAGTATTCAGAATTGTCTCCGTGGTCTAAGTGGGTCAGGAGTACAAAACTTACTAAATCACTCCGTTACGGTTTATTACCAAAAGATTTTTTAATAAGTTTTATTCAAGTAAGTAAGTAAAATAGCAGCTTAATGCTGCTGTGTTTCGTATGGTGAGTGTAGAGAACCCGAGACCCGTTTTACTGGAACCGAGGCATACCATCTTAGTTCTCAGGGGTGACAACGCAACTACATTTGAATCTTAATCGAAGTTGTCTATGGGCTACAGCATCCACTTACCATCAGGTGGACTGTGTGCTCGTTCGTCATCCATATTATATTTAAACATTTTAATAATTAAGTGGTAGAGCCACGCTGCAGCTGTATTATGGTTGTAGCATAAATAGGTCGGCTCGAACGGGAAGGACCACGCTCTCACAGCATAGCAATAGCAGCTTAATGCTGCTCTGTTTCATATGGTGTGTGTAACTTACCTCCTACCTCCTATTTATTATGATCGTTCTATAATTCCGTTCAGTAACTCTGTTAAAAATCTTGGCCTTCACATCGACAGCACGCTGAATTGGAGAACTCAGGTTTCAGATCTGAGTCATAAAATCATTGCCACGTTATGCTCGCTGTATCGTTTAAAATATTTTCTTCCCACAAAATCTAAGTCTAATCTAAGATCATGTTTGTCCAAGTACTCATAATAGTCATAATTGTTTATGCAGATGTGTGTTACCCAGATCTGTCCCAAGATCTAGCTGAACAAGAACAAGCTGGAACGCCTCCTCAATAACTGTATAAGATTTAGCTTTGGGCTTTGTAAGTATGACCGTATTTCGCAACATAGATCTAAGCAAAATTGGCTTACAATCCGGCAGAGGCGCAACTCCAGAATATTGCTTGTACTTTTTTCCATATTAAATGATCCATCTTCGCCTTCTTATCTTAAGAGTAAATTTCACTATCTTTCCTCATCTAATGATAGAGCCTCTTCTTCTAATAACGAAATCTGTATTCCTTGTTCACTTCACCGAGTTTTATGGTAACCTCTTCACAGTTCAGGCTACACGCCTTTGGAACTCTTTGCCCGATGACATCAGAAAAGCACCCAATAAATACGCTTTTAAAAAGTTGGTCCGTAATCATCTATTAAAGACAACGCATTTTACATGACTTTTGACTACATGATCTTATATAAACAGACGTACATATTCACAGTCATTTGTATGTACTAATTATGTTTGTATCTAAATATGGTTAGGTCATATATATGGTTTATTTATTAGTAGTAAGTATATATTATGTAGTTAATTATCATTTATTTTGTGTTCTTTTATTCTATATTTTCACACCTAAGTCAAATTCTCACGACTGCATGGGTTGATAGGCAGAGAATGCCTCAAGGCATTAAGTCGGCCCTATGTATTCTTTTATTTTAAGGATGCAATAAGGAATTAAAAATAAAGAACCGAAGACCCCTTGAAATAAGGCATTCCATCTTAGTCCTCACGGGTGACATCTATTTTCTGTCATGTTGGTGCTGTTAGCCTATACGGCTCTAACAGCTTCGTCTGACTCTGAGCAAAATAAAAAATCGGATTAAAAAGGGAAAGGCAATGGTGATGATGATAATGATAATGGTTTATGATTTGGTATTGTTACCAATCACTATGTCGCCTCTATGGTGGTTTTTGACCTATCTAACCGCTGTTCGAGTGGGGGGGGGGGGTGCGGACCCCGCCTTTGACTGCTTAGCTAGTGTCGCTTGATGTTCTGGGCGGTATGAACCACCCATACCATACGTAGCCACACCCACGTATACGGCGCATACGCGGTGTGTACTGGAACGCGCCCCATCTTTTATCCTACTTCTGTTTGTTCCATTTGGTGTAAGTGTAGTGCCACTGTCTGCTGTGCCTTTGACCTTTGGGTCGACGCGATCGAACGAGCGCTACTATTAGTACGTTACGCGGTCTACGCAGAGTCTGCGCGATATTTGGTATCGGGAATTACTCATAGTTGGCTGCGTTTGCCAATAGCGAGTTTAGATGGGTTTCGGAGCTTTCAAAGTAGCGCTGGAATATCTCCTTGAGATATTTGGAGATCGAGAGAAGTTAACAGTCACTGTGCAAATCTGAATTCCGTTGATACCACCGTGCTCCGATGGCTTTACGAATGAAGAAGTTCTGGACTTTCTGTAATTCGTATAGGTGGGTCCTATACGTGTGGGCGAAGGCTACACTTGCGTAAGACATGATAGGTCCAACGTAGGTTTTGTACAGATGGAGTTTGTGTCTTGGCGACAGTTTACTCTTTTTGTTAACAAGAGGTTGGAAACGGCCAATGACTAACTTGGCTCTTTTGCGTACTACACTTATGTTTCGCGAAACTCATGCAGACGTCGAACGCGACGGCCAGATATTTAGCTGATTTTTGCCAAAGGGATGGGGTGGCCGCATAAGGAAATAATATTTAGTTTTGTTTTTGGACCTCGAACCTTTTTTGGTGTTGAAATTCGTTGCAAATATAGGTACACGGGTGACAACGCATTTGCACTTTAATTCGTAATCGAGGATAGATGTAGATCTCTGTGAGCCACAGCAACCACTTACCATCAGGTGGACTGTGTATTCGTTTGTCACCCTTATCCTATAAAAAAATTAAAATCCCTAACTAATTTAATTATTGAAATATACCTCTTTACAAAAAACAGTCTAAAACTAACAACTTTTAACCAGTTTCTTGTTTTTAAAGATAAAATACAATAAGAAATTTATTCAATATACTCTACACAATGAACTCTTAGAAAACTACATTCTAGGGTAAGATAAAAACATTTTTTCCCAGTATATATTCAATATTCGATTTGCAGTCACCATTCTACACCAAATTATCCAAAGGACAATGGCGAAAAAATTACTGGTAGAATTATTAAGCGTCTACTTATGCTACCGTTATAGATATCAATAAAATAATTGTCGTATTAGTTTATTGATATCTATAATCCTATAATAATCCTATGTCGACGGCCCCTAAGTAGACAAGGACCACTACATTATTTAATTTTTTTATTGCCGTAATGGTGTCTAAATAAAATATACTTTAACCCAGTTTAAACAAAAAATTGATATCTGCAGTAATTATTGATATAAATTGACTTAGAATAAGACAACAAACATGATTTTTTTGGTTTGTACGATGTAAATACGGTCAAGTTACTTCTCTGTATCTACACCGAGGGCGCACACGCATCGCCCCGCATGAGACAGCTGCCACTCTGTCACTTAACTAATAATAGACCGATCGGTGCCTGTTTTTGATGTTTTGTAAAAAAAATATTTCATTAAGTGTTAAAAACTGCTATTGTTTTGTTATCACATAAGTTTTCGACTATCGTGTAATGATAAAAATGTATGATCGACGAAAGAAATATGAAATAAATGGTAAGTACTCGGAAAAACAACATGATGTTTCGAACAGTAAAAATTTGGTAATCGAAAAAAAACGAAAAAGATAGCTCAGTCCACAGAAGGTTAGTGTTTTTAAGAATATTTATATAAAGAATATTTAGTCAGTTTTCTAATAATACCAATCAACAATAAATAAATAAAACAGCCTTTATTTTTACTACAATACAAACCTGATTTATGATTAATCTAGGTAATGATAGTATAGTATAGTTAATATTTATGTATTTTTACGTATAATTATGTATGTATATATATGACTTATTTAGTACTAGTAGTAGTCGCCTCTGCGGCGCAGGCCTCTCCTAAACCTTTCATAATATCTCTTTCCCGAGCCTCCCGAATCTCTGATTAAAAATATGTCTCCACCTTTTACTTGGTCTCCCTTTTTTTCTTTTCCTGTCTCTTGGTATCCATTCTGTTAAACGTTTGGTCCATCTGTTATCATTCATTCAACAGATGTGTTGCCCGGTGCTATTTCAGTAGTCTTGTTCTTTTTCTTACATCTATTATTTCTGTTTTTTTTCCCTGATGTGGACGTTGTTAACCTTATCTGATATTTGTAGACCAAGCATGCTTCTTTCCATTTTACGTTGACATATAGCAATTTTTTCTTCGTCTTCTTTTCTCAATGACCACGTCTGGCAGCCATATGTCAGGCATGGCAATACCACTACTTCGTACAGTTTATTCTTTATAATTATACAAATATCGTTATTTTTCATTATTTATCTCAATCCCCAATATTTATTCCAGGCTAGAGTTATACTTCTTTCTATTTCTTTTTCTGTATTGTTTACGAATGACACTGGGTCCTAAGCTGTCCTAAATATACATATTCAATTTTTTCATTTGCTATTCTAATTCTAATGTCCTAAAGTAGTCCGTTGGTTGAAATCTTGGTTTTCATCGTGTTCATTTAAGGTTAAAAGGTGGGACCTTTTTACCTTCCATTGCTAGTTCGAACACCATATTCTCCAATTCGGTAGCGCTTTCTGCGAAGACCATGTCGACCATGTCGTCCGCAAAATGCAAATGGTTCAGTAGTTCTCCATCTACCTGTATTCCCTTCGTTTCTCAATTTAGACGTCTGAAAATAGATTCGAGCACCGCTGAAAATAACTTCGGGGAGATAGGGTGTCCCTACCTTACTCCTTTTGTATCACGTTCCGTGTTCCTGTTCTAGACGCACTTTGGCGAGACATTTTGTATATATACTCTTGATTATATTAATATATTTCTGATGGAACACACAACACCTTGTTGTGTAAGTGATGTCCATATAGCTTCGAATTGTAAAGAATCGAATGTTTTTGTGTAGTCTATAAAACTCATATACAACCTCTTCCCATATTCCTATGCTTTCTCAATTAGTTGGGTTATAACTTGTATGTCATCTACAGTCGAGTAACTTTTGCGGAAACCTACCTGTTCCCGTGGTTCGTTTTCATCTAGACTCTTTGTTATCCTATTTAATATGATCTTTGAAAAAAATATATATAAATTTGGAATAAGACTGATTGGTCTATAGTTCCCATGTTACAAAACATGTTATTGAACAATGTTTGAAGAGATTCCAAAAGTGTGGTAGTTAGCACTTTAAGAACTTCGTTAGCAACAGTGTCACTTTCTGGGGTCTTGTCGTTTTTTGAGATTTTATTGCGCGTTCGATTTCTAATCTTAGAATGATTGGTGTTTCTAAGTTTGCATTCACTGTTTTATAATCGTCTGTTTTTCACTTAAGAGGGAGCAACTGCTATCTGTGGTAGTATAGAGCCTTTTATAGACTAGTGTGGCTGCGTTTATGATATCAGGACGTCTTTATTGCATGATTCCCTGTTTGTTTTTCAGTTTTCCTGTCCACTCGACTTGTCACTCAACTCTTTACGTAGAGCCCCTGTCTTGCCTACAATTTTTTCGAATGTTCTTTGTCGTATTCTTCTATTTTGTTGAGTAATATTTCTGTTAATTTTTTTGGATCGTCATGTCCATTTTTTGTGTGGTTTGCATGGGAACATACTGTTCATGAAGTAGTAATCCTTTTCGAGTGCAAATTCTACTAGTCTCTGGCCGTGTGGGCTTCTTTTTCCATGTGCGTATTGTCCAATATTTTTTCCTTCATTTTTTTGAGCTTTCTCAATTTTTGTCATATTTTTTGTGTGGATAGAGTCTAAGGCAGATTGAATTGTATAAAAATGCTCTATTGCCTTCTTTAGTGCATTGCTCTGTGGAGGCATATGATTAGACGAGTGACCAGGTAGAGTTATCAGATGTTGGTATTTCAAGTAACGCTACCCGATCCGAGAAACTTTTATATTCACTATATTATTCTTTAAATGTTTTTAATCAAGAATCTCACACTATTTCTTCCGTCCGTCCTTAATGAATCAAATAATATAAAATCGGTGAGTTTCTCTATTGCTTCTTTTTTACTTCTTATTTCACATAAACCTATAATGTCCCATTTTATTGACATAATCTTAATTCTTCTATTTTGCTGTCCGACAGTATGGTCCTTACATTGATACTTAGAGCTATATAGAGATTTTATGGATTTTGTTTTTTGTTTATGTTTTTGTTTCTAATATTGTTTGATTATTTTTTATTGTGATTTAGGAGGTGGTAGTCCGACTCCTCCACCGTGACCAGCCAGCTTGGGGGATGGGGGGGGGGGGGGGGGTAATGGGGGAAGTGTTTTTAAAAATATTTATATAAAGAATATTTAGTTAGTTTTATAATAATACAAATCAACAATAACTACATTTCAATCAGTTTAAAATGCTTAGATTATCCGAGATATAAGACATTTGTCCATTTACACTTGCCTATGTTAGTATATGTTATATTTGATTATGCGATCCGATCGATTGACAGCTTCCCGATCATTGCCATTTTCTTATTATTCAATTGTAACAACTGTATTTGTCAAATGTAGAAACGGAAGTCGATGAGCAGCCTAACAATTTGCGTAAAGATAGTAATCTCGTATCAGATAGCGACAGAACGAGCTGTAAAGTTTTGAACATAGTTATATATTTAAAATAGCTAGAGATCCTACTCCACGAAATATTAGAATTGGAATATGTTTAAAGTTAATAACTTCAAAAAATCTCTTTTGAGCCTGTTTTATTTAACAATTGAAACGTAATTATATTAATCTGAAGTAAGCTTGATCTTTCTTTCTAATGTATGTTCAATGCGGCGGAAATGCTATAAAAAACGCAGATCTAAATCTATACCCCCAAATCTTAAAATAAAATTGACTACATTCAGCTCCTTTTCAAAAAAATTTTTCTTTTCATTTATTAGCAATAAAAAAATCCACAAATAATAATGCACATTAAACAAGCGCAAACCACTAAGGTTTAGTAGCTGTGCTTGATTTCGCTATGCTTAAAAAAAAGAAAAGAAAAAACAAAGTACTTATTCATAAAACTATTCGATTTTTGCTATCCAAATAACTCACCAGAAATCTTTAGTTTGTTTTTTATATTTTTTTTATTAATAGAGGTCCTAAACTCAGAGTCCAATTTATGTATTTATGATTCTTGGAATCAAGTAAACAGCAGTGCGTCTGCCGTAAGTGTTCCGCGCTACTGTCGTGACCAATTTACCGCGAGTGATCGCCCGAGTACTCTTATTATGTTTCACTTTTATTTTAATAGAATTAAAATAAAAGTGGAACATAATAAGGGTAATAAAACTATCTTTTGAGCAGTCATTAAAAAAATCACAACCTAGGAAAAAATTTATGAAGAAACCGTGTTATATTTATCGAGAAAGATCGAGAGACCAATTATTACAATCGTTATTGCTCAACACAATCCAAAATCAATGTTTTTCTGCGTATAAAAATAATGAATTGCGTAAATCCTGAACCCGATAGAAGCTTAATAAATGCACCTTTTGGTTCATAAAGTGAATCGTCTGTTAGTATAGGATTAACATCAAATGCTAGAATTTTTGCATTCGAAGCATCAAGTGAAGGCTCAGCACCGTCTATTATAATTGGTAAAAAGTAAGGAAATACGCATATAATAGACACTACTCAATAAAAAAGAAAAGTTCAAAAAGACAATTGGATAGATACGAGTACGAGAAGAAAACTACTATTAAATCATGAATAGAAACACCTATCAATGAACGAAAATTAATTGAATGACATTTCTACAAAAGACTCAATCATATTGTAGTTTTAGAAAGTACCCTAAGTTTTAGATTTTTTTATATGATAAGTGTAATAAATCCGGAAAATATCCATATTTTTATTTGAAGTAGATTATTATTATTATTTTTTATTTATTTTTTTTCATTTATGGGGATAAAATCTGATAAAAATCTGATTGATTTAAAAGATAATTGTCTGTTATGTTTTCTTGATTCCATTTTTATGTCAAGCATTATTTTTTGTAATATATTAAATTTAGGTTTTGTATGTATATATAAAGGTTAAACCTTATATTTTATATATAAGGTTTAACCTTTAACTTTTCTGTTTAACAATAATAATTGTTTTAATATGCCTTATCTTAAGACTTCAAAAAAAGGAGAAAATTCGACTGCATGTTTATTTTTATATGTGTTACCGCAGAACTATTCTCTAGGTAAACTGAAATTGATGATTCCTTTTTTTATCTGAAAACTGATACTTTTCGTGTGGTCGTAGTTTTTAAATTCTCCTTAATAAGGCGTATTCAATTGACTGCTGTTCTCATTTTAATTATATTGAAGTCGGTTGCATAACATTTTTAATTCTTCCACTTGTTTATTATACATCCCACAGTCTAACATTAAGTGGCACATAATTTCTTATACGCGCAAAAAAAATTACCAAGGTATATGAGACAATTTCGATCATAAATTGATGATATGTTGAGTTTAGACTATAGCAGAAATCACATACAGGGATGGCGATATTTTCCAATTCCTCAGAGCACTCTTCATGGTATATGCGAAAGAAAATGCAAAGGGATGCAACATCTCTTCGCAGTGCCAGTTAATCGAGCCGATCGGAAGGCACTCGGTCGTCGACGATTCGAGCCGCTTTGCGCTGGATGCGGTCAAGTGGAAGAGGCTGGTACTGGGGAGCCCCAGCCCAGAGATGGGAACAGTATTCCATGTGCGGCCGAACCTGCGCCTTGTAAAGTTGCAGGTGGTGTGCCGGCATGAAATACTGTCCCGCTCTGCTGAGCATGCCAAGCTTTTTAGAAGCCAATTTGGCCTTCCCTTCCAAGTGACCACGAAACTGCACGTCACTCGATATGTCGACGCCGAGGATTCCAATACTGGCTGAGGCAACAAGGGGAGTGCCTTGAAACTGAGGGGATACGACAAAGGGGTTCTTTTTAGCGGTTAACGCGCAAACTTGTGTCTTCTGGGGGTTAAACTGGACTAGATTTAGTCGCCCCCAATCCGAGACTCTGTTCAGCAAAGACTCGACTTCAGACACAAGTTTATTCCGGCACTCGGAGACGTTTTCCCGAGAAATATTGGCTCGACCGGTGTAAAGAGCATCACCAGTGCTGTCATCTGCATAGCAATGAATGTTACGGGTTTGCAACATATCATTGATATGCAGAAGAAACAGCGTTGGCGATAGCACGCAGCCCTGTGGAACACCAGCATTAGTAGGCTTGCAATCGGCGCTTGCACCGTCAACAACGACCTTGATGCTCCGATCTGCAAGAAAGCTGGTGATCCAATCGCACAATTTCTCGGGAAGCCCATAGGAAGGGAGCTTCGAAAGAAGCGCTTTGTGCCAAACCCGATCGAAGGCCTTCGCAATGTCCATACTGACGGCCAATGCCTCCCCCTTGGACTCTACTGCCTCCGCCCATCTGTGAGTTAGGTAGACCAGAAGATCACCAGCTGACCGACCACGGCGAAAACCGTATTGGCGGTCACTAATCAGCTGGTGATCCTCAAGGTACCTCATGAGCTGGCAGTTTACAATGGACTCCATTGTTTTGGAGAACAAGGAGGTGATGGCGATAGGCCGGTAGTTGGACGGGTCTGAGCGGTCGCCTTTTTTAGGGATCGGGTGGACGAAAGCCGTCTTCCATGATTTTGGGACTACGCCTAGGGAGTAGAAGTACCGGAAAAGACGCGTTAAAACCGGTGCTAAATCTGGAGCACACGTCCTCAGCACAATTGGGGGATTCCGTCAGGCCCACTCGACTTGTGGATGTCCAGGGAGAGGAGTGCTTTGCGAACCGAGCGCTGTGTGAACTGCACTTCCGGCATGGAGCACTCACACCACGGGATGGTCGGTGGCGTACTCCCTCCGTCATCGAGAGTCGAGTTAGACGCAAAGAAAGAGTCTAGAAGATCGGCTTTCTCCTTTGCGGTATGGGCCAGTGAGTCGTCCTCCCTGTGCAGATATGGAAGAGATGGCTGACGGAAATTCCCCTGGACAGCCTTGGCGAGAGACCAGAATGCACGGGTTCTAGAAGGAAGGCGAACAAGTTTCTCGCCAATTCTGCCTATGTGCTCTGACTTTGCCTTGGCAATGACTCTTTTGAAAGACCTAGAGGCGGAATTATACTTCTTTTTTAGAGCGCTGGTATTTACATCCCGGGACGCTGATGCTTCAGCCCAGGCCTGGTAGCACTCTTGCTTATAGCATGATGCTATTTTACAGGAGCGACCAAACCATGGCTGAGATTTGCCTCCAATGGGCACCACAGAGGAAGGAATAAAAAGTTCCATACCCTAAAGTACCACATCAGCAACAGAATTCGCAACAACGTTGGGATCGTCCGGCGAGAAGCAAACCCGCCCCCAAGGATAGGATGCAAAGAAAGACCGCATCCCATCCAAATCGGCTGACCTATAGTGCCAAACACGGTGGCAGCCTGCATAATGCAACCGCGATTTCAGCGTGAGTAGCACCACACTCCGGACAAGACAATGGTCCGAGGAGCCTAAAGGGGCGTTGACGGAAATCTGATATCCGTCCGGGTGAGAGGTCAGCAGAAGGTCCAACAGGGAAGGTGCATGATCCTCCACATCTGGAATCCGCGTAGGCGAAGTAACCAGTTGTGTCAGACCATATGCCAAGGCAAAATCATGAACAGATCTCCCCGCATGATCGGTTAAACGTGAACCAAGCCATTCGGCGTGATGGGCGTTAAAGTCGCCGAGGATCACGATCTCTGCGGAGGGGATCTGCTGTAGCACCGAATCTGCAGCCATTTGGACGTGGTCGAAGAGTCCGTCTGTTTCGGCATTACCGCTATGGGACATATAAAGGCACCCGTAGACGCGCGAATGGTCGTCGCTGTCTACGCGTAGCCAAAGGATGGACAGGTCCGAACCTTCAAGTCTGCCGAGGCGTCGAGAACAGATGTCCTCTCTGACGTAAACGCAAACTCCAGCCCGAGGCACAAAGGAGTGTTCCAGTTTGTACCCCGGGTAGGATAGATACGAAACATCAGCCGGAGAGGACACCTGCGTCTCGGTCGGAAAGAGCAGAGCCGGCCTCGCCGTCTCGAGATGGTAGTGGACGACTTTGCCCCGAGCAGTTGTAGTCTTGAGCGAAATTTTGCCCCCCCCCCCCTTTAGAAATCGCGGGGCAGCCTGAGCACCCACGCTCAGAAGTGGAGAAACATGGTCATGGATGCTCAGCGAGGGATTCTCCAGGGGTACTGGTACCCTCCTGGGGTAGTCTATCATTTAATTCCGCTACCATGTTGATGGGGGGGGGGGGGATTTGGGCCTCCGGCAACCTGCACTCACCAGACGAAACGCGAAAGCAGAGCTTCCACTTCACGCCGGTATTCTGTAAGGTCGTGGTACCACCCCGGTTTGAGCCGGCCCGTACGTGCAACAGCAAAGCTGCCGCGTTTCTCTACCACTGTTACAACTGTAGGTATACATCGATGTACAACTGGGAAGTGGTAGATGTTTTTCTTCTCATTTATAGAATAACGAAGTGTTTGTCACTCGTAATTTGAAACGCACAGTTGAATTTTAAACCACTTTATCATGTTTTATTGAAATCTGTACTTTTAACCTTCAAACTGTCGCGTCGTCCTGTAAAGTCACTTTTTGCAATTGTCCGTAAGTAGGTACTTTGGGGCCGTTGATGTTTTATCTTTCAGATAAAGTAGTTGTTATGATTCACCAATTAAGGCAGACAAAGGTCATACCATACAGCCTAGTCTAACGTGTATTTTATTCACAAAACTCTTCTCAAAATACTAATGTACGTTACTTTGGGATTCCATCTATGCTAGTATTTACTCAATATAAGCAAAATTTAAAATTATGTTGACTATTTGTTGTTGCTGTAACTATTTGCCAATTAAGGCTGGCAAAGTATTTATACCATGCAGCCTAGTCTGATATGAATTTTGTTCAAACTGGAATATATTTAATTCACGACTTCCTGCAGTAGTATAACTGAAGAAATGAATGTTCAGGATTTGAAACTCTATATTTTTACATATTCTTCATTTAACAAAAATTTGTTTGAGATTTCGCCATTGTCCTTTTTGATCTGTTTCGTTTCGAACTTATTTTCTAACTTGTTTCGAACTCATTTCATCTACGAGCTAGCGATCTGTAACCGTAACCCAACCAGACAAACAGTCGGAGAGACAAGAGGACAAGCAGAAAGGCGGATAGACAAACATTAAGAGGGCTCTGCTCTGGTATTTAGAACAGATACCTAAAACTGGTCATCACTCAAACTTAAACAAGCAAAGAATTCCCTTAAAAATACAAGCTGTAATATCCTTTCACGCCCCCAAGGGTTGAATTTTCCAAAATCGTTTCTTAGTGTATGTCTTTTTTTACCATAAAATACACTACAATACCCTTTATTGTACACTTAGAAAACAAACAAATAACATAACAAGAAACAAACAGAGAGAAAAAGAAAAGGCGGTCATAAGACCGCAATAATGCTATACAGCAATTTCTTTCCGACAACCTAAATCTTATTATATTATGTCAAGAGAACGCAGTAAACCAATAAGGATATCATGATTTACAGCATTGAAGGCATTGCTGAAATTCGGCAACGCCATCACTGTGACTAAAGACCGATTTACACTTCGACAAGTACAGTAGCGAGTTAACTTGCGAACCTGGCGAGTTAAGTTTGAACCTCGTTTGAACGGCAATAAGCGAGTTAAGTAGCAAGTTAACGATTAAGTTGAATGGGATAGCCGGCCGAGCTATTTTTCCCGCCACCCGCAACTTAACTCGCCGTTCGTGTAAATGAGCGAGTTTAGTTCGGTGCATAAGTTAACAGGACGCAACGTTTGCTCGCCAAAACGCTCAATTGTACTTTTATAATGAAACTCACCACAAAGTTTGTATGGTACTGTTTATTGAATATTTATACGTTTTATATTGAGTTTTAATAATAAAATGGACAGAAGATATCACATATAAATTCGTACAGGAGTATTTAGAACACGAATGTTTATATAATAGTAGAAGTTCAAATTGTAAAATTAAACCTGCTCGAGATGCTGCACGCATGAAAATTCTTAAAAACTTCTTTAACAACAACCATTAATACTTCTCTGTTTAGATCATTTAATTCTTGACGTAATCCTAGAACCATCTTAAACGAAAACCTGAAAAATACTGTAGTCTTGAAACGTCATACTCCAACGAACTCTATGAACTAATGTCCTTAACTAAACTCGCCATGAAGACATTGTTTGAACGCTACTGCCCACTTAACCGTTTACTGTTAACTGCCCTGTAACTAAACTTGCTACTGTACTTGTCGACGTGTAAATCGGTCTTTAGCGTTTATCCATTCCGAAATGAATGTCGTCAGTCATTTTTAACAATGCTTTAGTAGTACTATGTCCCGGCATAAATCCGGATTGACGTGAATTAAGGATGTCACTACTTGTGCAAAATGAATTTGATAAAGGAAGAATTGAAATATGACGATACTCGGAATAATTCGAAGAATCAACTTTTTTTCACGATAAGAGTGACAAACGAGCACATAGTCCACCTGATGATAAGTGGTTGCTGCGGCCCACAGACATTTACATATATCCTTGATTACAAATAAAAACGCAGATGCGCTGCCATCGTGAAAACTTAGGTGGAATGCCTCGTCTCCACTTAAATAGGTAGGTCTCCGGTTCTCTATACTCACCATACGGAACACAACAGCGTTTAACTACAATTTTACGCTGGTATTCTGTGAGAGCGTGGTCCTTCCCCGGTCGAGCCGACACATTCGTGCTACAACTACACTACTAATATAACTGCAGCATGGTTCTACCTATATACAATAGTAGTCGAAGAAAACATTATTTTAAAAGTATTCTTTCTTTATTTCTCTGAGTAATTGTTTAGAAAAACTAGAACATAATGTATATACATTAATAAAACAGTTATTTTAAACAAGCGTTTCAAACGAGTATAAACAGTAGAACAATTCAGATGTAAAATGCGCGTGAATAAACAAAATAATGATTTATAAAAATTTTAGATACTTATGTTACATCACAGTTACTTTGAAAATATAAAGCTCTTAATATTATTCTGTATAAGCATTACACACATTTTAAGAACGAAATATAAAGTAAATTCTATATTTATTACAAAACATCTTATTTAAGAAAGACGGATTCCTTCTGACCCGGGACATTCACCTTTGCTGATTTTCTGCAAGGCTGAAAAAAGAAGGAAAATAAGTATTTTGAAAATTATTTTTAAAAATAATAGTAATAACATAGTATTTCTATTAATCCCACATTATAAAACCTTTTATAACCATTATAACACCAATAATCACGTAATAATGTCGGTTGTCAACATGCCTGCCAAGCATACCAACTATGGCAACTATACTTGTACAGTAATTTGCAGACAATCTGTCTAATTAATACGATATCTGATCAAACGAACTTCTCCAAGAGAAGTTCGATCAGTATTACATATTATACGAATCGCTTCATGCGAAGATATAATTTCCCTCCCACACATTACCCACAAAACGTAAGCTTAGAATAATATCTCTATTCTCTAAAAGAATGAGGCAGTACCAGTACGAACGTGGTAGGGGCAATTGCTTTGATATAGGTAAGGTAAAAATCTTTTAAGGTGCGACTTAGTCTTATAGAATAAGGAAACTACGTTGTTAATATTATATCTGAAGGATAAAGCGATAAAATATAATTATTATTATAGCATTATATGACGCTTTTTTCTAACAGTACCTATATCTGCATAATTTTTATATATTTATGAATCCAAACTAGACAAGAACACAATAATAAATCTAGTAATAAACTGCGTCTAGCTCTAGTATGTAATAATCTACATAATTAAAAAGTCGCTGACTCCTGAGCTAGGTTCATTATTTTTTAATACGTGTATCATCTATCTATTTAATGGAATATTCACCAACTTGTAGACGGCCAATTGACTTGAAAAAAGTAACTCGTATCAAGGACCGATGACAATACTATGATTTAATAGATTTTTCCTAGTACCCTGATCAGGATCACCAGGATGATCCTCCCTAGAATCATCACAACTCATGATCAATTCGTGTTTTTTTTTTAAGTTTTCTTTAATTTTAATATTATTAATCTGTGTCTGGGAGAAGTCTTAATTTTAAATAACACCTTTGAATGGTTAAAAGCTACTCTTCCAACACCAGAGAATATCTTACTACTATTTTTTTATAGAGGAAGGGGCAAACGAGCATGCTCATCTGAAGTTAAGTGACTACCGCCGCCCATGATCAACCGCAACACCAGGGGAATTGCAGGGGCGTTGCCGGCCCTTTAGAAAGGAGTAAGCTCTTTTCTTGAAGGTCTCCAGGTCGTATCGGTCCGGAAAAATCACCGGTGGTAAACTATTCCACAGAGAGGTTGTACGCGGAAGAAAAGTCCTTTTGAAACGTACAGTGGTGGACCGCCAAGCATCCAGATGGTGTGGATGGTATCGGGACTTTTGACGCGTAGTGCGTTCACGAAATTTGGCGGCTGGGATTAATCCGAACAATTCCTCTGAGCACTCTCCATGGTATATGCGAAAGAAAATGCAAAGGGATGCAACATCTCTTCGGATTGCCAGTGAATCAAGCCGATCGGAAAGCACTCGGTCGTCGACGATTCGAGCCGCTCTGCGCTGGATGCGGTCAAGTGGAAGAAGCTAATACTGGGGAGCCCCAGCCCAGAGATGGGAACAGTATTCCATGTGCGGCCGAACCTGCGCCTTGTAAAGTTGCAGGCGGTGTGCCGACATGAAATACTGTCCCGCTCTGCTGAGCACGCCAAGCTTTTTAGAGGCCAATTTGGTCTTCTCTTCCAAGTGACCACGAAACTGCACGTCACTCGATATGTCGACGCCGAGGATTCCGATACTGGCTGAGGCAACAAGGGGAGTGCCTTGAAACTGAGGAGATACGACAAAGAGGTTCTTTTTAGCGGTTAACGCACAAACTTGTGTCTTCTGGGGGTAAAGTGGACTAGATTTAGTCGCCCCCGATCCGAGACTCTGTTCAGCAAAAACTCGAATTCAGACACAAGTTTCTTCCGGCACTCGAAGATGTTTTCCCGAGAAATATTGGCTCGGCCGGTGTATAGAGCATCACCAGTGCTGTCATCTGCATAGCAATGAATGTTACGGGTTTGCAACATATCATTGATATGCAGAAGAAACAGCGTTGGCGATAGTACGCAGCCTTATGGAACACCAGCATTTAAAATGGACTCCATTGTTTTGGAGAACAAGGAGGTGATGGCGATAGGCCGGTAGTTGGACGGGTCTGAGCGGTCGCCTTTTTTAGGGATCGGGTGGACGAAAGCCGTCTTCCATGATTTTGGGACCACGGCTAGGGAGTAGGGGTACCGGAAAAGACGCGTTAAAACCGGTGCCAACTCTGGAGCACACGTCCTCAGCACAATTGGGGGGATACCGTCAGGCCCACTCGACTTGTGGATGTCCAGGGAGAGGAGTGCTTTGCGAACCGAGCGCTGTGTGAACTGCACTTCCGGCATGGAACATTCACACCGCGGGATGGTCCGCGGCGTACTCCCCCCGTCATCGAGAGTCGAGTTAGACTGAGATTTGCCTTCAATGGGCACCACAGAGGAAGGAATAAAAAGTTCCATACCCTGAAGTACCACATCAGCAACAGAATTCGCAACAACGTTGGGATCGTCTGGCGAGAAGCAAACCCGCCCCCAAGGGTAGGATGCAAAGAAAGACCGCATCCCATCCCAATCGGCTGACCTATAGTGCCAAACACGGCGGCAGCCTGCAGAATGCAACTGCGATTTCAGCGTGAGTGGCACCCCACTCCGGACAAGACAATGTTCCGAGGAGCCTAAAGAGCTTAAAGGGGCGTCGACGGAAATCTGATATCCGTCCGGGTGAGAGGTCAGCAAAAGGTCGAACAGAAACTAATATAAATCTTAACAAAAATTCGCCAAACAACGCATTTTAATCTAAGTAATTATCTGAAACTGTCTTATCTAGCTGAGTACAGGTAACATAAAATTTAAATGTTGTGTGGGTATATGATAATTCAACATAAGAGTACGAAGCATGCATTATCCTTATTATAACCTGCAATGAAAACGAGTTTTAATGCCGCCATGACTCAGAATCCGGTCGAAGCGACGCATGAACAATGGAGCTCTCGAATCCACGTTTACGTCATCAGTCATGCTCTCGCGCCCACCAATACAAAATGCGACTGTTTATTGTGATTTTAAATTGACATGGCAAAAAACTATTGCATGATAGCGACATAATTTGGATACAATACAACAAAACAGATTCGACTACATTTCCACTGAACATTGATGCCAAAGTCATAAAAACTTTGTTTCTTACATTTAATATTAATAGGTACATCACCCCTTAAACACTCCACGGATGCACTTAGGCCACTTCTAGAGGAGATAAGATACAAATTTACTAGACACCAACAATTCATATCTTTAGCTGTTTATTACTCTATTTTACTCTCCATTGTTTTATAACCCTATTCCCTCAGCTAATTTTATTTATATAGACCGAGATTGTAATAATACACGCAAGAATAAAAATTTGCAATATTATTTTATTAAGTAACGTACCTAACATGTAACTTTATTTTTAATGTTCTACATTTTTCGATTTTGCTTAATTTATAATTTTTTGTAAGGAAAGAAAAAGAGTATTTATTATTAAACAGACAGACAAAATGTAAATATATAGAAATAGAATTACTCTAAGTTCAAACGTGAGAAAATTATATTATTGACGTATTTTGGCTACAAGCTTTCTTGAATACAAGCCGTATTAAATACTGACTAAAACGTCTAGACATTTGATTTTTTAAAGTGACGCGAGAACTTCTAATTTACATTTTTTAAATGCGATGTAACAATAAACCAGACTTCGTTACTTGTTTGTTTTAGTACACGTGTGGTAAGGATGCTAATAACACAAAAATTAATACTTGATAATAACTTGTGTTATCGATTGTTCAATAGAATAATTTAATTCTTAAAGCTTAATTATTAAAGCTTTGCTTAATTATTAATACTTAATTCTAAAGGCTTTGATTTTCAGCTACGAATCATTTCGTCAACCGCCAACATCATCCTACGGAAAGGACACTATATCGCACTATCGAATTCCTCTGAACGACAAAATATGCCATTGTTATCGCCACTCGAATGAAACTGAGGCTAAATTTCATACTACATAATCACTGATTATATTTGAAGACCGCTTGTGCCAATAAAACTGTTAGAGGTAATTTCAGGTTCTGATTTACCTGTTCATCGTTACCTGTACATATTGAGGAAACCTGAATCTAAGATATTAAACTTTCATTTTTTTATACATGCCTTTTTAAAACCAGCGAGTAATTAGAGATTGTGGATTCCAACGAAACCGTGTAGCATTAGCGGTGTAAGAATATCCACTAGCCGGTATCATCCCATGGGTTTCGTAAGAGGGAAACAAGTCAAAAGACGAATAGCGACATCTTCCTAATAACAACTAGCCTGACAAGTGTAGCAGATATCACCCCTATAAGACAATCTATGGGGAGGCATATGATTATATGATAATATGTAATCTTAACGTAAACGGTTAATACCCGTAATAATTTATGTCTTTTGTTGACCATATCCACAAGGCACACTTGTTTTTCCCACTTTACCTCGGCATTTCCTTATAAATCAAGTATTATTTGCTGCTTTGTTTATTTTCCTTATACACACACCAGTTCATTACAGCCATCATGCTAATTACTGTTAATATAAAATGTATTAATATTGCCTTTTGTCATTAATGTTCGTAGTGGAGTAGAAGCACCTCGCCGGAACCAATGAAGTTAATAATTGTAGTTTTAAATGTGGATTTACAATGTGCTTGGCGGTGAAGGAAACACTAAGAAAACCTACAAGTCTGAGAAATAAGTACACTTCAAAGTTTTGATGAAAGAGATGAAGTCCACCAAGAGCGAATTTGTTGAGTAAGTCCACGGGGTGGTCCACGTGGACATGGTGACGCAACAGAACGAGTGTTCCAGAAACCTTTCAGAAATAATAAGAGCACTATTCTACAGACTACAACTTCACTTTAACTGCCCTGCATATAGAAGTCCATACGTGGTAGAGCCATATAACAGCTATTATGGTGGTAGCACGAATGGGTCAGCTCGACCAGGTAAGGATCATGCTCTCACTGAATATCAGGGTAAATAGCAGCTTAATGTTGCTGTATTTTGTATGGTAAGTGTAGAGAACCGGAGACCCTTTTTACTGGAGTCAAGGCAATCCATTTTAGTCTTCTGGAATCACAATTCATCTGTGTTTTTAAAGAAAAAGTATGATAAGAGAACACACAGTCCACCTCATAGTTAGTGGATTCTGTGGTCCATAGTCATTTACAACTGTCCTCGATTAAGAATCAAAAGAAACAATTGGAAATAAAAGTCAAATTTAGAGCCTACTAGCGTCCCACTCCTGGGCATAGGCCTGCTCTCATTTCTGAAAGGATTTTAGAGCAAGGAAGTGTTGCCGGACGTGTCTACGAAATTCTTTTTTTTCTTATTTCTCAGACGTGCAGTTTTCCTCACAATGTTTTTCTTAACCACCGAGCACGTGGTATATCATTACTGTTTGGTATATTTGCTATTGTTATAAAAATTATAACAAAAATTACCAAAGCGTTTATTAAATAATACATTAATATGACTCATCGCGTCGGTGTTTAAAATTAAATTAATTGCCTAAAATAAAATCGATATTAGTTTACTCACTGTCCTTATGTTCGCAGTTGTAGTTGTTCATTACGCACTCGCTGCCGAACGACTTGGGCTTCTCGCCCTGTTTGCCGGCGCAAATTGGTTCGAACTTTACATTGCTACAGTCGTGAACACAGGCCTTCTTACGTGCTGCCTCGGCTTTCAACTGCTTGATATCTGGTTTGTCGGGTCGGCAGGAAACCGCCACCACCAGAACAGCTGAAATTTGCAAATAATTTCTTAGGTTAAAACTAATTTCTTACAAAAATATTCATCTCTATAGAAATATCATAATTAATTCTTGGATTAAGATAAAATATACACAGCCTTTCATGTAAGTTTGCGACTAAAAGCATAGAATAAATAATAGTACTACTAAATGGTTGTCTAGTAATAATAGCAGATAAAGTTTTCAAACATTTTGAAACATAAAAATCTTTTAAGGACTTGTCCGTCTCAACACCTAGAAAATTTCTGTTCTCAAAATTTTTTATTCGAATCCAACTGATTGATTACAAGTTATCAACAAAATATTAACCTTCTAATAAAAAGTAGAAGCCCACTTTAAAGAACTAAAAAAATCCAAATATTAAGAAGAGGATTCAGAAGTGATCGGCACACGCGGCGCGAGTAGATATTTTCAAAAATGCTATCTGTTTCACATCGATGGCTCTCTGTACCGCTGTTGTGAGTTAGAGAGAGTTACTAAATTGGAAGTAATTGCCTAAATGTTCTTTTTAAAATATTGTTTCAAACGATAAAGTTTTCACCCGCCCTAAACCTTTACGAGACAATTTTGGTCTCATTAGATTAAGTGTACCTTAATTTAGGTCAATACGTTTTTCTTTTTTAATAATTCAGCTCAGTTTATTTAAAAAAAATAAAAACGCTCGAGGAAGTTTTTAAGTCAAAAATATAGATATTTAGATGCTAATAACTTATATCCAACGCAATATTTCCTTCAAATAAAAACGTACGGACCAGGTTTTTCATTCAATTAGACTGCGTTTACGGGAGGGAAAACGTTATCGCTTTTTGTAATGCTAGGACATAGTGTATAGAAAAATTAATATCCGAATTCAGAAGCCTATTTCTAATCATAAGAAGCTGTTTGGTGGAAAATATTTGGAGTTTTGTTAGTTCCATAAAGACTGTTTTTATTTTTTTATTGAAAACTTAATTTTTTGACCTTTTTGAGTGGACTAAGCGATATCTTCAGAACCCAAACTTAACGTAACAGCTGGAATGTCACCTAAATAGTTACATTAAAAACTCATACCCTATTTTCGCATACACAGGGGTTCCTTTTTTCTCCAAATATATATGGGACTACCCTTGAATTATAAAAAAATTATTAAAATCCGTTGTGCAAAATACAAAAAAAGAGTAAAGCGTAAAGTACAAAAACAAGAACATACAGAGATTTGAGGACCTTCTAGTTATTTGAAGTATTTGTAGAATTTTTCATTTTTTTATAGTATAAGAGCGACAAACGAGCACACAGTCCACCTGATGGTGAGTGGATGCTGTGGCCCACAGACATCTACATATATCCTCGATTACGACTCAAAATGCAGGTGCGTTGTCACCCTTGAGGACTAAGGTGGAATGCCTCGTTTCCAGTAAAAAGGGTCTCCGGTTCGCTACACTCACCATACGAAAAACAGCAGCACTAAGCTGCTACTTTACGCTAGTATTCTGTGTCCTTCCCAGGTCGAGCTGTCCCGTTTGTGCTACAACCATAATATAGCTACAGCTTGACTCTACCACGTAAAAACACGTATTTTCCTCTCAAAAAAGGGAAAATATATTTCACGTCTTCTACTCATTTCGAAGTTTGTACTTGACATCGTAATTAAATTGTGATTTAAAACTTCACGGATAATCTTAACAGATAATCACGAAATATAGCGTTATTGTAAATGTATATACTTTTTACTATATGATTGTATAATTTAATGTCGTATCATAAATACTCTACGTTGAAAAATCTTGTCACATCCGCTCACAACGACCATACATTGTCTGGACTTGCCATTGTTTAATAAACCTAGTTACGACGGGGACAAGGCAAACGTTTGTAACCTTAACAAAGAAGATTAAGGTCATAAAATTATTATTTAGATAATCGCAGGAAGCGATGGTTGGTACTTCTTTCAGTGCCTGTAAATTATATAATTTAGTGTTGTAAGAGGCGACGGAGGTAAACTGAAACAGGAGGACTGAGGTGGGCACCAGCATCTTTATGAAAGCAATTTAGAACAATAAAAAGTTGCTGTTGTCAACCTACCTGCCAAACGTGGCAACTATGGTAAGTATCTCTGCTTTAAGGCAATCTAAGTGGGTAGGCTATGGCCTAAAGATGATGATGATGATGAAATTGCGTTAATTCCTCCCTCTCCTTGCCACTATCGGACGACTGTGTCTTCAAAGCAAGAGTGAATAACCTTTTGTAACGCTAAGACAATGTGACTTACCATCTAAGGCTGCAGCACCACTTACCACCAAGTGGGATTGTGGTTAACCACTGGATCATAACTAACTAAGATCATAATAAAAAAAATTTACAAACTGTTCCGCTTAAACAAAGAATTAACCGAAATCCTGCCCTGATAAGGAACTTAAAACCAATCATGTAAATGTTTAGCTTTAATAATTTAGCTATGCTTTAAACAGTCATACAAAACGCTATAGTAACAAATTATTGGCTAGTTTCAAGCCAATAATTTGTTACTATAGCGTTTCGTACGAAAATTATTACTGCCTGTTTGCCTGCTATTTATAAACATTTACTGAAATTGCACCAATGAGTGATGTAAATTTAAACAATTCTACATTTTGATAATGCAGATTTAGTGTGTCGTTCCTTAGCTAATTAACTTAAAATACAATCGTATTGAAACTAAAGTTTGGTGACTATCTTTTTTGTTCATTATTCTTATATATTGCGATCTTGTATCTGAGAATCTGCATTCGTTATAATCAATATACACATAATCAACTCAATACTAACAAACTAAATACTGTTCGTTAAATGGATTTCAACGATTAGCATTTTACATAATATTTCAATATCGTAAATACATATTTCATTTAAGGACATTTATAACATTTTTATTTACAATATTTATCGAAAAATGAAGTCTAACTACACAATTTGCATAGATATAAACAAAAAATTATTTTAAATATATTCACACCTTTGTAAAAATAATTTATTTTACGCAATACGATTTTATAAAAATTTAAGGAAAAACCTTGAAAGATTTCTTTACAAAAAATCCACGCTTTGTGTAAAAACAGACAAAGAGAGCAAATTGTAATAGAAATAATAAAGAGGTAAGCAAATATAGCAAGGTTCTAACGCAGACCAATAACAATTTGAAATCTCGAGAATATTAGAATTGTTGCATATCTTATAGTACCTACATTATTTAATAAATTACTCACCGAAAACAAACAAGGTGAAATATTTCATTTTTTATCTCTTGACGCGTGTGGACCTCTGCGATCTCTCACCGTACAGTAGCCGTCTGCTGGCACTGACCTTTTATATAACGCGTGGAGCGGGGAGCAATTTGCAATAATAACCGTATTTTGCTGTTGCGATTTATCAAATGTTTTAATACATTCTCCCATTTCTAAGAGTAAAATTGATAAAAATGTGAATATATTTGACCTAGGGTCAGATCTTGTCAAGAATTAAAACACGATTTCTTTCAACTTCGACATAATTCTATATCGAAATAATATATTTAATTTCATAGAATACCTTATGTATGTATTATAGTATTCTATGTTTAATTTAATTTATAGTTTAAGTAGAAGCAATAACATAGTTAGTAGTGAAAGTTATAGTCAGTAGTTAACTATTTAAGTAAGTACATAGCTAATTTAAATTATGACCTGAAATTGCATGGATTCGTCACATATAGAGTCACAGGGTAATGAGGAAGCTAAGTCAGTATTTCATGGCGAAATCATTCCGGTTATTCCTCTTGCTCCAAAAACTTTAAATATTTTTTTCAAAGAACTTCTCACTCTAGAAACAAGAATTTAATAAAAGAGATCTTACAGTGTTGTTCTAGCACACGACTTCGTTCCGGACTCTTTCCACTTCCGAAATTTGAAATTGATGACGCCGAGTGGCTTGATGAAATCGACGCTGATCTTCAATAAAGCACAGTGCCAACAACTGACTTGCAAGATGCTTATCCAGTTGTTAGCGTTGAAGAAAGTCTTGATAATACATGGCCCAAGGACAATGTACAATAAATGTCTTCATCTAGTGCAATATATGTTTCGCATAATTACACTATTCATTTAATATTATTTTTATGCCAGTCAAAAACAACCTGCAACCTTTCTGTCTAGACCTTTTTCATGGTCCTTAATTTCAGGATAAAACTAGATTAAACTTTATACATGTACATACATATTTCAACATAATATTCTAAAAATTTTGAGATTCTTTGTAGGTACTAAAAATACACGTGATTTTGGGTGGGGGAGGGGGGATTAGTCTTAAACCTCACCACGTATCACCAAGAGGGAAGGGGGTTGAAAAATGTTAAGAAAAACATCACGTGATTAATGAACAGCCCCAACATACTTGGACATAGGTTTCCCCATACATTACCTCATCGGGTACATATTTGGCATAATTGCTACGCTTGGCTGCAGTGGCAGCCCTAGGGCGGTGCGAGCGGTGCAACCGCACCGGGCGCAGTCACAGGGCGGGCGCCGAAATCAACCGAAACGCTAAGACCGGGCACCGGTAACCAATTCACTCACTCTTATCACTAAAATTTGTTGACGGTAATTAGGAAGTCAAAGCACGAGTATTTTGTTGCTTACAAGCCAGTGACTGTTCGGATAAAGGACTTACTGTCCTTTTTTTGATGCAATTCTACACGAGTGTTTGACTTAGACATGAATGATTGTCGAGGTCAAGGGTACAATAATGATGCTAACATGGCAGGAAAATTAAAGGTGTTCAAACCAGAATTTGATTCAATATTCTCGGGCATTTCCATGTGGTTGAAGTTATTAGAACTTAATTAGCTCATATTCGCCTAATAAAATAAAATGATATGTCCTACCCAGTGTGAAGAGCACCTCCAAAACCCCTCAATTGCATGCACTAACCCCATAGCCACCACTCCTGAGAGTAATGGTGCTGGAAGTTGTGGTGAAGGGCATAGTGCACGGAACTGAGGGAGAGTGGGAGGTGGGTGCTCTTCAGTTAGTTGAGTTCTAACAACTTCAATATAATGTATTTCCGCAAAGTAACGCCTGATTCCTTTAATTATCGAAAAAGTTAAGTATTTGGACGTAATAATCGACCAAAAACTAACGTGGAACTCTCAACTTATCAACGTATGTCATACGGCTGAAATTGTTTTAACGTGCAGTCGTATGGTTGGGAACAACTAGGCCTTGCATCCGAGGATGATCCCATGGCTGTACAGCAGCGTAGTGAGGCAGATTATCACCTATGTCTCCATTGTCTGGTGTAATAAGGCCAACCAAAAGACGACTGCGGACAGACTAAATAGTCTCCAAAAGACTCCTTAATGGCAACCGGAGGATGCGATCATCGCCTGGAGTAGCTCTTAATGCACTTCTGTGTCTAACGCCCCTTGATTTTTATTTAGACCAGGAGGCGAGGGCTAGTATGTATAGAATTGACGCCCAGGGCGGTCTGCGCTTACTGCCCTAAAAATTGAGATCCATGCTCGACTCAATTAAGAAAACACGGGTCTTATGCTATATAGGTCTTATTATAAAAGTATATAGTGGACGCATGATCGCAGATATCATGCGTCCACTATGTACTTTTAATAAATAGTATATTAGTGCAATTACCCTCCAGAGAAAACTGGCTGAATGGGCAGGTTATCTGTGAGATCGGTAGCCTTACGAGTATATGGTAAACCGATGGGTCAAAAATGGGCCTCGACGTAGGCTTTGGAATTTATGGAGAATGCCCCAAATTCACACTTAGTGTGAATTAAGGTAGATTCATCTACTTAATTCTATCTTCCAGGCAGAAATTTTCGTGATATTTCAGTTTGCGGAAATAAATCTGCAAAAACACTACGTCAATCATACAATTTATATAAAGTCTGATAGTCAAGCTAAGTTAAGCTTCACTAAGTTTGATCACTGCTAGCGCTGAGATCAAACTTAGTGAACTCGAAGCTAGTTGGAGACGGCGTGCGCCGTCTAAACGCATTGGGATGTAACAACGGAGTCGTTTTTGGATGGCCTTCGTGCCACGCGGGTATTGTGGTAATGAACTTGCCGATGATCTAGCATGGGAGGACATACAGAGCACACAATTTGGAACCGAACCATTTTGTGGAATCTCAAAAAATCCTAGCCCGATTGACCGTTGAAACTCTTTATCATAATAAACAGACGTGTCCTCCGTGATTGTGTTAATTTTATAAATAAAATAATTCTTCAAAAATATACTAAAAATTCGTGCGTGTACCTGGGCAACATACTCGTAACGTAGTACCATCCTGCTTCATTGAAGAGGTAAGCTACGCCCTTTGTATATTGCCAGCGTGCATACATTTGCTGCATAATTTTTGGCTCCACCCACTGCCTTTGCTCAAGAAGCGCCTGCTATTATAAAATAGCTAATCTGCAGAAAATTATTGCTTTGCTCAACATATTTAAAAATTATCATGCTTCGTTCACCGAATAAAGCAAGATCAGATTCCGATATCTCCAAACTACCGAAAACCCCTTCTTCGCTTGCGGTTTCTAGACAAAAAAGACGTCACGATGAACTCTCAAGGGATGACTTTCTTTCGTTCAAGGAAGTAGTTATGCAAATGCTGAAGTCATGGAAAGCTGATCATGACAACAGACTATCTAACGTGGAAAATAGTCTTACAAATATAAAGAAGATAAATACAGACATAGAAAAGTCACTTGAATTTATATTTCAGAAATATGAGGATATGCAAAACAAAATAATAACGCTTGAAAAACAATGTAAATAAAAAATAAATTTCTTCGAACTTTCCGCTAAATAAATACAATGATGTGTCTCACCTGGATTGAAGAGCACCTCCCGCCCTCCCTAAATTGCATGCACTAACTCCGTCACCACTAGTCCCAGCACTACAAAACTTGTAAACACCAAAATCAAAGAGATGGGGTAATTATTTACATTAAATCATGTTATTTGGTAAATATTGAAGAAATAAATTTTAATAACACAGCGTCTGGACTAATTGCTACGATTGATTCAAATACAGTGCTTATTTGCATTTATCGATCACCATCAAATGAAAACATAAATGAGTTTCTTTCGACACTCAACGCTACACTTACACCGCTTTCAAAATATAAGACAGTCATAATAACTGGAGATATAAATCTAGATATAAAATCTTCTTCCTTAGATACCCGCAGCCATGAATATCTCAATTGTATGGCATACCATAGTCTTCTTCCTGCTCACACCCTCCCAACCAGAGGAGACAACTGTATTGATCACTTTATGTTGCACACCAAATACGTGGCTGTAGTTTTGTTTTTCGACACCACTATCACTGACCATTATTGCTCTGTTTTGTGTATCAAAAACGAAACAAAAAATAATGTGATTTCCACTATTTCAAAAGTTAACTTTGACAATCTTGATAAAGCAGTCGAAAAACTTAACTTCGCACCCATTTATTCCACGTTAGATCCTAATACAGCAACTGAAGCTCTTATTAAACTATTATCGGATGCAATAGCTGAAAATTCATCACTTAAAAAAAATCCTCCAGAAATAGAATGCTTAAACCGTGGATGACACTGGGTTTGTTAAGGTGTATTTAAGAAATAGAGATTCAATGCATAGAAAAGTAAAAAAGTCTCCTAGTAATTTAACGCTGTCTATCAATTATAAGCGGTATAGAAACTTCTGCACAAAAATTTTAAAGAAAGCAAAGAGAGATTATGATGCTCAAGAAATAAGTAAAGCAGGAAAAAACCCTAAAGCACTTTGGCATACTATCAAAAAAATCACAAATACATTCCACAATAAACAAGCAAAATGTCAGATAGTTACACAGGCAAGGTCTCTAAAACAATCATGTAATAATGTTAACAAATTTTTCGTTGATGTTGGAAAAGAGCTTGCGGACAATATAATCAAGTCTAACAATTTATCTCAGTTTACTTCGTCACAATCTTTTACATGTATTTCTTCTTTTGTTCTTGAAAAACCCAATACTCATGAAATAATATCAATCATAAAGAGTTTAAAGTCAAATGTAGCTACCGATTGGGATGCCATATCTTCCGCAACATTAAAAAGATACTCCGCTACGCTAGCACCTGTGACAAGCCATATATTCAATCTCTGTTTCGAAAATGCTATTTTCCTAACTCTTTAAAAAAGTCTATAGTTCATCCCATCTTCAAGGGTGGTGATGGTACCTTAGTCACTAATTATCACCCTATTGCCGTATTACCAGCTTTATCTAAAGTCTTGGAACGTTTAGTGAACAATAGACTGGTCCATTATCTTGAACACTTTAAATTAATCTCACCTCAACAATTCGGATTTCGTAGAAATAAATCAACTTCAGACGCAGTTCATGAATTAATAAATTTCATAGTTGCTAATCTAAATAGTCATAAAAAGGTCCTAACAATATTTCTAGATCTAGCAAAAGCTTTTGACACAATTCCTGTTTCTACTCTTTTAGCCAAGTTAAAGAAAATTGGTGCCAGAGGTTTACAGTTAGACTTTTTTAGAAGTTACCTTACAAATCGCACTCAAATTGTTAAAATATCGGACTGCATCGGTGACGAACTCCCTGTTACCTATGGTGTCCCCCAGGGAAGTATTCTTGGCCCAACTCTGTTTCTTGTTTTTATTAATGACTTGTGCAATCTTCACATTGATAACGCAAAAATCGTCTCTTTTGCAGATGATACAGCTATTACTTTCTATGCAACATCTTGGAAAGATCTTGAAAATATATCACAACGTAGTTTTAATCAAATATATAATTGGCTTTTACCTCACACTCTTACTCTTAATACTTCCAATGTTTATTGTGTAAGTTCTGAATGTGTATGAGTCCCCTTCCTCCTTCTCTTTTGGGCAATGTGTGTCGCTGAACACATGAGCGTGGATGGTGTTTTCTATATTTAGCCATAGTGGTGTTAATTATTCGTTGTAATTTTCTAAGGTCAGTCTGCGACCATTTTATTATTCCAAAAGAATAGTTTAGTACAGGTATTGCGAATGTGTTAATGGCTTTAATTGTGTTTCTGGAATTCAATTGTGTATTTAATATATTATGCAATCTCACTTTAAATTGTCGTGTTAATGTAGGCTTAGTTACCCTGTGATGTATTTGTTGCGATTGCTGATACCCTTAGTATTTACATCCTTCGTTTTGATCTACGGGACCTATAATCTGAAAATCATTGAATTGATAATTATTTGATTCAAAGTGTCCTCTGCGTACTAATTGTATTTTACACTTATCTAAACCAAATTTCATATATATATATATACATACATACATACATATAATCACGCCTCTTTCCCGTAGGGGTAGGCAGAGACCACTTCTTTCCACTTGCTACGATCCTTACATACTTGTTTCGCTTCGTCCACTTTCATTATTCCCTTCATACATGCTCTACGGTTTAGGGTACTCTTAACCTGGCCTTTTTTCAAGACGTCCCTAATTTGGTCTAGAAAAGTCCGCCTAGGTCTACCCCTTCCAGCACTTCCATTCACACTCGCCTTATACACTTTTTTCGTCAATCGTTCTTCATTCATTCTCTCGATGTGGCCAAACCATCTCAGCATACCTTTCTCAATTTTTGTCACTACATCTTCTTTCAAGCCACAACGTTTCCTTATCTCACTATTTCTTACCCTGTCACTCAGTTTAACTCCTATCATACTTCTTAATGCTCTCATCTCAACTGCATTTATTCTACTTTCATGTTTCTTCTGCCATACCCAACTTTCACTTCCGTACATGAGTGTCGGAACCAACACCCCCTCATGCACAGCCAAACGAGCCTTGTTAGACACCTTCCGACTGTTCATAAAGGAGTGCAAAGCTCCATTCACCATGTTTCCTGCATCCACTCTTCTTTCGATATCACTCTCACCTGACTATGTGCAAGAAATAATATATATATATATATATATATATATATATATATATATATATATATATATATATATATATATATATATATCATTTGAGAAGCTCTGTGTTAAGTCTGCTAACTTATAAATATCGTTCAGGGAGCTACCGGATAGCTTTATGTCGTCCATATACATGAGGTGCGACGGAATATAATAAGTATCGTCATATTTAATTTTATATCCCATTTTGCTGTGATTTAAAATATTTGAGAGTGGGTTAAGTGCCAGGCAAAACCATAACGGGCTGAGAGAATCCCCTTGAAATAGACCTCGCTTAATATTAATTAAATCGCTACAGGTACGTGTGTTATGCACTTTAATTTAATTGCAGTTTGTCAATGGTCCATAAGGTGCTTTTAAAAACGCACAAGTGTTGGGTGAATTTTATAGTGTTCTAGTATGAAGACTGACCATGAATGTGGGATTGAGTCGTATGCTTTTTTTAATCTACTCGTATATACATTCTGTATATATTACGTTTATTAATGAATGCTTGCTTTGATACTATAGCATCTATCGTTAACTGCTCTTTACAACCTTGACTTTTTTTCCGACATCCTTTTTGTTCTTCAGCTAGAATATTATTGTCAAATGAGAACTTGTAGATTTTTTCTTTTATGCATGCTGTAATAATTTTATATATGGTTTGAAGACAAGTTATTGGTCTATACTTTTCTGGGGTTGTTGAATCCTTTTTATCTTTTGGCAACATATAAGTAATTCCTTGTGTAATAAAGGTAGGTAGTGTTTCTCAAAATTTTTAGATTAATGAAATTTACAATAGCTGTTAATTTTTAGCACATTTTTGTTTTGGGATATAGGGTCTGTTAACAGGATCACACGCTGTATATATTTGATAAGCTTCTGAATATATATTTGTTGTATCTTTTGTTTTTCGTCATTATTTAAATCAACTAACTCTTCTTTATCTAACTCAACACTGGCTTATGTAATGAGACTTCCTTGTTTTGTATTTTCCGTATTGGGTTGGTGGTAAAAGAATGCTGCAAAGACCAGACACAAGTTAGATCCTACAAATGACATGATTCGGGAAAAGTACATGATTCTACGTAATCAATGCAACAAGTTGTTTAGAGCCTTACGACGATGCCATATCCATAAATCTGTTCAAAACGAAGATCCAAGCCATGTTTGGAAATTCCTAAGGTCTCTTGGAGTTGGGAAATCACATTCAAGCTCGATTCAAAATGATATAGATTTAAATTTGCTTAATCAGCACTTTTTTCTGCTTCTTGCACTGAGAATGTTGCAAAGTCAACTACAACTCAACTTTCAACGTTACCCACTCCTGACTATCCTCCAATTGTGTTTAGGCAATTTGCAGATTGTGATGTTAGGAGAAACATACTCTCTATCCATTCTGACGCTGTCGGAAGTGATGATATCAGTCGTAAAATGATTATTCCCTTACTTGATATATTAACACCTATTATTACCTTAATCCTAAATTTTTCTATATCCACATCCTCCTTCCCTTCCCAATGGAAATATGCCCAAATCATCCCTTTGCCCAAAAAGCTAATTCTTCGAGTTATTCCGAGTATCGTCCCATTTCCATTCTTCCTTTTCTGTCCAAAGTCCTAGAACGTCTTGTCCAAAAACAATTAAATTCATTTTGCACAAGAAATGATATCCTCAATTCATATCAATCCGGATTTAGGCCGGGACACAGGACGACTACAGCATTATTAAAAATCCCTGACGACATACGTTCCGGAATGGATAACCGCCAAGTCACAGTGATTGTGTTGCTGGATTTCAGCAATGCCTTCAATCATGTAAATCATGATATACTAATTGGTGTACTGCGTTCTCTTAACATATCTCCAACTGCAATTGCCTGGTTTCGTAGTTACTTATATGGATGTCGCTAACGTGTTCGGGTACAAGACAGAATGTCTTCGTGGCTTGATACCGTTGCTGGCATTCCACAAGGTGGCGTGTTATCTCTTCTCTTATTTGCACTCTTCATAAATTCTATTACCTCCAGAATATCTTCTCTCTACCACTTGTGATGTGATGCTGATGATCTCCAGATAGATCTACAAACAACCGTGGAGGATCTGCCAAAAGCAATTTGTGATATAAACAAGGACCTAGAGTGTATTCTTGACTGGAGTCGATCTTATGGGTTAACTGTTAATCCGTTAAAATCCCAAGCTATTATTATTGGTGGTTCAAGAATAATCTCCAAATTAAATAAAACTCAGTTAAACCCCATAACATTTAATGGTGTTCAAATTTCTTATAAGGATGTAGTGAAAAACTTGGGAATCTTGATAGATTCTAGCCTTTCTAGGTCTCCTCAAATCAACGCAGTGTCTCGTAAAATGTTTTCAGCTTATGGTTCACTCCGAAGAATGAATTACTTCTTACCCATCTCCACCAAAATTATGCTTGCCCAATCTTTACTGCTCCCTATTCTCGATTATGCTGACATAAGCTATCTAGACATTACCTAAGAGCAACTTAACAAACTTGAGTGACTTCAAAATATTTGGACTTCGTAAATATGACCATGTATCGGAATACAGCACTAAGCTCAAGTGGCTTCCAATCCGTCGTCGTCGGAATACTCATATCCTTTCTGCTCTCTACTGCGTTTTATTTAATATCTCAAGTCCTCCCTACCTTAAAGAACGTTTCCAATTTCTCAGCTCCTCTCACAAACTTTCCCTTCGATCCTTAGAAAACCTTTCCCTTCTATGTCCCTTGCACTCTTCTACATTTTACAGTAAATATTTTTCAGTTCTTGGAGTTAAACTTTGGAATTCCTTACCACCAACTATAAAACGTGCTCAAACAATAGAGCCCTTTAAAAACCAAGTTAAAAAAACATTATCTTTCCTTCTAAATCGATTGGGGAGTGCTTTCAGCCGGGATGGAAGATGTGATTTAGATGTGGATAGGCGTGTCACTGCCGGGAACAAAGTCAATGGTGCTCTGAATGCGTTAGTCAAAAGGCAAGGCGTAGTGAAGAGTGCACGCCTTGCAATACATAACGCAGTGTTGGTACCAACTTTGTTATATGGCAGCGAAACCTGGGTATACCAGAAGAAGCATAAAAGCAAGTTGAATGCAGTGGAGATGCGATCTCTTCGTAAAATGTGCGGCGTTACCATAGCCGACCGAAAACGAAACAAAGAGATTCGCAATATGGCAGGATTGAAAGATGACCTTATCACAAAAATTGATAGGGGCGTACTCCGATGGTTTGGACACGTTGAGCGAATGAATGAAGACCGAATGATGAAGAAAATATATAGCGCGAAAGTAAATATTAAAAGGTGTCGAGGTAGACCGAGACTAACTTTCGAAGACCATGTGAGCAAATTACTCGAAGAGGGGAAGGTCAAGAGTACTCGGATACCTAGACGTGCGTGTATGAAGAAGATAATGAACCTGAAAGAAGCGAAAGAGGTATGTAAGGATCGTGACACTTGGCGATCCGTTCTCTCTGGGTACCCCGTTAGGTATTGTGCGTGAAGATAAGTAAGTAAGTAAGTAAGTAAGTTCTAAATCATCCCTCCTCCTTTTATCTATTCCTGTCGTTTTATGATCACTAGCCTGTCAATTAAGTAAATTCCGGCATGTTTATTAAATTTCTTTTATATTTATAGATTATAATATTATTTATAGTGCACTCTAACCATTGCTTAACTTTTCACTTATTTTTATTTCCTATTTAGGTTGTCTGGAAGATTTTGCAGCATAGCAATAAGACCGCCTTTTGTTTTTCTCTTTGTTTGTTTCTTGCTACGTTGTTTTTTTTAGTGTTCAATAAAGGGTATTGTATTGTGTATTGTATTGGGTTCTAATACGTTGTCCTTATTTAGTGATAAATTGTCCCGCCGCAACTCAAATGAATCGCTTCTACTCGTACTACTTCGCGGTACATCGCTACATCGCGGTTGACTGGTTGTTGGTTCCAGGATTCTGAGTTGTGATTTATCAGGTAGCAGTTTTAAATTTAAAACAGATGTTGATTCTACTGGCGATACTGTTGTAATGCTTTTGCTGTTACAGTTATTTGTTTCATAGCTAGCTTGCAAAAATTTGTTTCTAATCTCTCTTCTTATTTCGTGTAGTCGCTCGTCAGAAATCAGTTTGTTTTTTATTATGGATCTTCTTCGATCGGCTAATCTCTGTTTTGATAAATGCGACAGTTCTGGGCAGTATTCTATAAATTTACAGCGTGTTCGTTTTCTGTAAGCTGTTAAATTAGTTTCCAAGTCTTTGACTTCAAAATAAGATTTTATTAATTTTTCATTTAGTTCGCTAGACCATCGCGTCTTTACATTAATTGGTTGTTTTCCATTTATTGTCATATTCCTAAAAACATTAGGGGGAATGTTTTCGTCCGATGTATTTTCGTAACTATTCAAGGCATTTTGAACTTCGGATTTAATTTGTTCCAGGTCCTTTGTAGGTAAGAGCTTATTTCTTAGTATGGCTCTCCGTTGATCTCCTAATCTCTGTTTCGAAACATTCATATTTGGGTATTCTGCAGAGAACTTTTTGTGTAATGTGTCTTAATACTGCTTGGTGTTTGTTTCCTTGTTAGTTGTGTAAAGGTATGTACGCCAGATAAAGCTGTTCATTTCATAAGTCCATTTTTTCCTTTGCGCACGGTTGATGCTAGTAGTGGGTGAACAGTTTGTTGCTTTTGCTTCCTCCACAACATCTACTAACGATTTTGAATGAAGTGTTCGTTTTGTGGTGGTGGGTGATGGAAAGGTGGAGAGTAGTGGGACTCGCTGCAGCTTACATCGGGTTCCTCTAGTGTGTCACTTAAATTCGGTAATAGGGATCGACTTTGTTTAGTTGTCCCATTCTCTTCGTCATATTGGTGCTCCTCTCGTTGTTTCTTGGTTTCAACTTTAAGTTTTAAGCTCTCTTCTTTAGATGAGTCCTGAATTTGTACCTTGCGTGAACGCAGATTATATATCTCTTTATTAAAACTAACATTCATCTTCGGCCCACGAGTAGCAAGGGAAATATATTGTCCGTCTCCGCAGCGCTCGCCTGCGAAGATAAGGCTAATGTAAACATCCTGAGGTTGCCCGGTATCAGGGTCTTCCGCTCGCGACTGAGCGCCCTCTCAGCCATGCACCCTTCGGCACGGGTCGGATCACACCTTGGGTTAGGATTTTTTTTTAATTGAAGAGGTTTACTCCTCTTGGACGGGATTAACAGATTATACTTGACTTGGGTTATTGATAGAGTAATCTCATCTGGTTGGGCTGGATAAATACATAAAAGGAAAAAATAAATATACTTAAATATATATTTACTATACTAACATAAATAAATAAATTATACATAAATAAATAAAAGCCCAATCAGATGGAAGCCCTCGGCAGGGGAGACCATACAGCTGAGGGGTAGGGGGAAAGGGAAAGAAATCGGCGGACGATGCGGGCGGTATCGAGGAGCACCGCCTTCTGCATTTGAGCCCGGAGCGGTCCGTCACGGAGTCGCCAGGAATAATTTCGGTCGGCAGACCACCCTACATGTCGGTCACCTCGTGAGCCAGGTCCAGATATTTTGATTGCTTATCTGTTTCGGCTTTGACGAGGTTCTCGTCATACGGAATGGTAATGTCACCCAAAAATATCCTTGACTGTGCCCGGTCCATCAGCACAATATCAGGCTTATTCGCAAGAATAGTCCTGTCTGTGATGATGGCCCGGTCCCAATAGAGCCTGGCGCGATAATTTTCGAGCACAGCTTCCGGCAAGTACTTGTAATACGGCAATTTCTGATCCACGAGACCGTATTTCAGAGCGAGCTCCTGGTGGAGAATTCTGGCTACTAGGTTGTGCCTGTGCAAGTACTCAGAGTTAGAAAGCGCCGAACAACCGGAGATGACATGCCTAAGTGACTCACCGGGATGGCGACAAGCTCGACAAATGTCGATGGTGCCATCCTTTAGGATGTATCTCCGATAGTTGTTGGTCTTAATAACCTGATCCTGTATTACACAGACAAAACCCTCGGTTTCCCCGAAGAGGTCACTGAGTTGAGGAAGGCGACTGTATCTACTAAGGGCTCATGTAGAGCCCTGTAGTACCGCCCGTGGAGCTCCTTCTCCTTCCATACGGTCTCCCGGTCGGAAATGTTAAGCACTGCTGGGTCCTGCCATTGCTCGTTGGCTAAGGATAGAGGGGTAAGCCCTTTATCACTAGAAACGACGACATTCTAGAATGGATCATCCGATCTCGCCAAGAAGTAATCACGGAGGCTGCACACTTCGCGATTATGCATGGTGAGCGCGCTCAGAAAGCCACGCCCACCATGCTTTCGCGGCAAGTACAGCCTCAATACCGACGATCTCGGATGATGCATCCTATGGGACGTCATTGTAGTGCGGACTTTTCTATCCAGGGCGTTAAGTTCAGTCTGAGTCCACTACTGAGTATGCCAAAGGTATACATGAGAACAGACATGACCCAGCCGTTATATGCGTGTGACTTATTCACACCGGACAAAAGGCTGTTAAGCACTTTGGTCAAGCGTGCATAAAACACGTCGCAAACTGACTGTTTCATACCAGCCTCATCGATACCGATGTTCTGTGACATACCCAGGTATCGGTATATTTCAGCCTCGGAAAGGGTCCTTAAATTGACGGGCATAGATAAGTCTATGCCCTCCGAGTTAGCAACCCCTCCCCTTTCAACATGGAGGACCGCACACTTATCCGTCCCCAGCTCCATTCCAATAGAATTGCTAAATTCACAAGTGATGTTTAGCAATTCCATAAGATGGGAGCGACTGGAGGCGAATAACTTGAGGTCGTCCGTATAGAAAAGGTGGGTTACTTTTGTACCTCCTTTTCGAAGCTGAAATCCCCTCCCGGAGCCCTCTAGTAAAGTACTGAGAGGGTTCAGAGAGAGACAAAACCATATTGGACTCAGACAATCGCCCTGGAAGATACCCCTTCTTATCCTTATGTGGTTCTCCGCAGACATCATCCGCTCGCCCAGATAGCAAAGGATCGTATTCCACTACCCCATACACTGCTCGAGGAAATCTCCAACTGTACAGTCAATCTTGTACAGCTGGAGGACTCTCTTTAGCCATGTATGAGGCACCGAGTCGAATGCCTTTCTGTAGTCTATCCAGGCGGCGGAGAAGTACCGACGGTTGCGATTTACCACTTTGCCAATGACCGCGTCAATGGGGAGTGGTTCCTTGGTTCCACGACCACCGCCCCGACATCCATTTTGAGCGCGTGACATCACCTGATTTAGCTCCAGGTGACGAGTGATTCTCGCGCTCAAAATGGACGTCATTGTCTTATATATGGTGGGTAGACACGTGATGGGGCTGTATTTGCTCAGGTCTGTGGTATCCTGATCTTTAGGAACCAAGTGAGTGATCCCAGTAGTGAAGAGGCTCGGGAGCGACTTCTGATCGAGAGCCTCTTGTAACTGTCGGGCGAGCACAGCGTGACACACTACGAACCCCTTCAGCCAGTAATGATACAGCCCGTCGAGCCCCGGACTTTTCCAGTTCGGGGCCCTACGGACCGCCTCAGCCACGTCTTCAGGCGTTATGGTTATGGGGTCCATAGGCGTAACACTTGCACTCTGGCTGGCTTATAACCAGTTACCTAAAGGGCGTACCCTAGATCAGGGATGGCGAACCAATGGCACGCGGCAAAACATTTTGGGCACGCCACCGATCGATGAAGTACGTAACAAACACTAAGAAAAACAAAAGAACGCGACTACGTTACGGAGTGAGTAGGCGCGGTGCGTGGAGTTGCTATTATTGTTTTTATTATTTTCCCAATAATTACTGGGTCTCAATTATTGGATGGTACATCTATGGCCGCTTTAAACATTTATTTACAAAGAACACGTTGATCTTTATAGGTTCGTTACCCTGCCATAGATCACAATTTAGGTATCTTAATTTTGACTCAATTCGATGCAGCCGCGAGTGGTATTTTTGCATTATTTCATGCGGACATAATGAAATGCAACAGTAGACAAAATCGTATTTTAGAATGGTATCTGAAATGGGTACTAATCATTATAAAACTATCAAAAATAAAATATCAATGAACATAGCAGACGTACTGAGACAGCAGCCGGGTCTAACTATTAGGTACTAAGAATCACCCAGATGATCCCATACGAAGAAAAAAATCATCATAATTGGTATAGCCCTTTAGGATAACAAAGAATTACGAACACGCACACCTGAACTTTTTATATAAAGACTAGGCGTGCAACATATTATTATTCTTAATAAACAAACTATCCAAAAAAAAATACTTACCCTGATTAAAATTTGGTGGTCGGCGTACAATTTCTGGAAATGTTTACGTAAAACACAAACGTCCTCGCTCTGGGAAGGCCCGGTCGTCACTCGTCACTGATCGGATCGATTTTGCGCGGTCGATAATATAGTTCACTTTGCAATTTAGTAATAAACAAAATTATTATTTATTTATGAAATAAAATTTAGTTTCCAATAAAGGGTTATCTTAAAATTAATGTGTAATTTTTTAAATTAATTAAAAGTGTTTCTATGTAATAGAAAAAAATACATATTCCGAACGAAGTTTTCTGGAAATTACGTTATTTCAACAATTTTTTTCTGCTGTATTTGGATAGAAATTAAAAAAGCTGATCTGGCTACAAACAAGTAGACCGTATACTTATTTATATTTTTTAATGTTTGAAATATTTTGGGGTTTCGTTGTAAAACGAAGATAAAAATCACTTGATCGTTACTTTTCGGAAAAAGGGTTGTGAATATTGGTGATTTGCAATTATTATATAGATAATATGATACATTCCTTCAAGCCAGATATTAGATTAAGAACTATTATAATAAAATAAAAAAGTTAAAATTCGTTTTCCTATTCACACAAACAATGATCAGTGGTTGCGCGGAAAAAACCATTGGATTATTATATTTGACGGTAGGAGTGTCAAGTCGCTTGTTCCTTTCCGAAAAACGATATCATTCGTACCCTCCTATCGACACATCGGGGTGGTGGGGTGGGAGGGGCAAGAAGATGATTCTAGAATGTCACGTAATCATCGGAGCCGAGGACATATAAGGCACGCGCGACCGTTGCGCGTCCTCTTTCCACCGCAGTCGTCGCTGAAACCACAACGCTTCTCTCCCGACGCACCCCTGGGGCCCCAGAGTGTCTGTCTAGAAGAAGTTCCCTCACCTCGTGTGAGATATAGTCGCGCACCGCCTCTCTCCGGAGTGTTCCAGAAGAAGTTCCAGAAGTTGCAGCTATAGTGCTCAACAGGATAGAAGAAACCCCGGTGAGTCAACACTCCTTTATTTACTGCCTGATATAATCGTTTAACCCGCTCCAATTTTGTTGTTTTCCTAATCAGGCAGGATTCCTTTTCAGCGATTTGGCACAATAATAGTTTTAGTTTAGGGAAGAGCGAGTGCATTATACCGCATGCTATAGTAGTCGCTTTTACGTAAGCGTAGAAGCAATCGCATATACAGTCCACTTTAGTTAATATCTCGCGTAATAGGTTTAAGGTTCGACCGGGGAACTAGACTTCGGCAGCCTTAAACACGTGGCTCCACCATTTTATGGTCACTTCGAGCAGGATTTTGGTCGAATTGTTCAATTAATTAATTAGATAATGCACTCTAATTTATAGAATAGACTTGAATAGTGTTCGTTTAAATTTAAATTTTGATTAGGTACTCGCAAACTGAATTATTCGTTTTATAGCGCTCGTATTTGATTAAATTTAAAGCCTATTAAATAATTGAAACAGTGTAATAGGAACCGTTTGATACGCTTACCCACAATCTTGATAAAATTATTGAGTGCAAATGACGCGTCACCTCGACTCGCTGCGCAGATGTTCGATTTAATTACGTAATACGGCATACCGAGTGTCCATCCTTCATTGTTTGTGCGTTGTGAGATTAATTGTGATTGATATAACTTTATTATAATAGTTTAAAATGGCAGTTAGGGAAGTGAAATCAAAATTAAAACGCTTTATGCCAAGAGGGACATACTCTTTTCGCGTATGCAGAATATAAGTGATTATATAAAGAACATTCATATAGAAGCAGTGCGGGAAACCTTTTTAACTGAAATCGAAACGATAGATTCTTTACGAATGGATTACGAAAAAATATTAGACCAAATCAATCATTTGGAATTACAAATCGACCCGAAATACATAGTGAACTACCAACCGCTGCTGGCATTCGAAGATATGTTGTGTCGCGTGAAAAGAATTGCGAGATCCCTACTATCTCAAAACGAAGCAAAGGCGGAAAAACAGGTACGTCCAAGCGACTCGATTAGGTTGCCGCCAATAGATATTCCGGTATTTAATGGTGATATTAAGACGTGGCCCTTCTTCTTCAGTAGTTTTCAAAACAATATACACAATAACCCATCGTTATCGGACGCCGAAAAATTATATTACTTAATCAGTAAACTTAGTGGCAGGGCACAGTCGATCTGCTCTGGTTTTACACCTACAGCAAACAATTACTTATTAATATTCGAAACGCTTAAAACTAAATATGAAGATAGGAGAATGTTAGCTTCCGAATATTTGAACCAGATATTCGATCTTAAACCTATATCATCCGCGAACATCAACGGCTTAGAGCAATTTCTAGATAAATTTGTGGCATCGGTGGCTGCACTTAAGAATTTGAAATTTAATGATCTTATGGACGTGGTGTTTCTCCATATTGCACTGAAGAAGTTGGACCCCGACACCGTGCGTGCGTTTGAAATGGAGCATCGTAGCTCGGAGATGCCTTCCTTTCATTCATTAGCATCGTTCGTGCGAGATCAAATAAAGGTGATGCAGCGCTCTCCGAACGTTAAACAGGAGAATAAAAGGTGCGTCGACCGTAGACAGACTCAACCATCTAAAATAGCAGGGTCGTTAACTTACGTAACCGCTACGCCAACATCACTCCAGCATACTTGTTTAGTATGTAAAGATAGACACGGTAATTTATATAATTGTGCGACTTTTCGTAAATATTCACCAAGCGAGCGTTATAAATTAGTAAACACAAACAACCTATGTTTGAACTGCTTAAGCGATAAGCATTTAGTTGCAAAATGCAATTCGAGTTCCGTATGTAGCAAGTGCGCCAGGAAACATCACACGCTATTACATTTTGAAAATAGCAACATAGCGGCGTCAAGTAACGCGGATAAGGAATTCGCCCCTACTAAGGTCAACGATTCTAGCGGTCGACCTGGTGATGTCGCTCTGTGCTCGTTGGCAAATATGGGAGCACAACCTCCTTCAACCGTGTTACTGGGTACAGCACGTATTTTGGTTAGGGATTCGCGTGGAAACGAACAAAGCGTCCGTGCACTGCTGGACAGCGGAGCCCAAAATAGCTTTATAACGCGACAATGTTGTCAGCGCTTAGGCTTAGTAATAAATAGGTCACTTTCATGTCCTGTAATTAAAGGCATCGGAGGCACTAGTAAATCGACACAGGGATATATAAATTTAAAAATTTATTCTCGGATAGATCGTAATGTTAACTTTGATATAAATGCACTAGTAGTAGATAGGGTCACTGAACGGTTGCCAACCGTTTCGGTTGACACCTCGGCAATGATTGAATTTAAGAATTTGACTCTGGCGGACGACACTTACGCCGTTTCTGGAAACATAGACATGCTCATTGGAGCATCGCTTTTCCCTCATCTTTTGTTAAACAATAAGGTCAGGGGCAACTCCTCGCATACCGCGCCTTACGCACTGGAAACCGTATTGGGCTATGTGATCCTTGGCTCCGCCCCCATCGTAGATAGTATTTCGGCAACCTCTTATTGTGGTATGGCTGTCGAACCGCTCGAGTCGTTAGTCCGCAAATTTTGGGAAATGGAGGAGGTGAACGTCCCACCCATAGCTAGCTCAGATGACAGGTTATGCGAGGAAATTTACGTCCGCACGACCATTCGTGATCGCGACGGTAGATATAGTGTAGCGCTACCCTTTAAAGGAGATGTTTTATCTCTCGGCGATTCGGTCCAATGGCGGAAAAACGTTTCTACAGCTTGGAGCGTAGGATGCTCGCTTCACCCCAGTTAAAGGAAGCTTACGACGGCGTCATTAACGAATATATAAGAGAAGGTTACATAACACTTGAGGCTTCGAAATTAGATAACTACGAAAACACACCGTCGAATTTCATACCACACCACGGAGTCATTAGAGAGGACAAACTTACATCTAAGTTACGTGTAGTGCTCGACGCTAGTGCTAAAACTAGCACTCACCTGTCGCTTAACGATATCCTCTATAGTGGGCAAAATTTACAGGGCAGTTTATTTAATATAATAGTCAATTTTCGTTTGTTTAGTATAGCACTATCCGCCGATATTCGTCAAATGTTTCTTTGCATAGGGGTCCGTGAATGCGACCGTAGATTCCAACGCATTTTATATCGTTTCAACCCAAAGGAACCTCTAATGGTGTTTGAATTTAACCGCGTTTGTTTTGGTTTAAAGTCGAGCCCATTTCATGCGTTACGCACGGTGAGACAGCTCGCTCACGATGAAGGTCTCTCTTATCCTAAAGCTAAGAGGGCAATTGAGAGCGGATTATATATGGATGATTTTGTGTACTCGGTCGATAGCGTGGAGGAGGCAACCCTAACCACCGCCGAGGTTATAAGGCTCATGAAATCGGGTCAATTCGATCTTGTGAAGTGGACTAGTAATTCGCGTCCGGTTTTGGATACAATCCCACTATCACACCGTCTTTCGGCGATAAAGGAATTCGACGATTCCGATACACACAAGGTGCTCGGTCTGTGTTGGTCACCAGAGTCCGACGTGTTTAGCCTTAAGGTAAATCCGCCCGTAGAAAAATGCACAAAGCGCACAATACTGTCATGCGTTGCTAGATTATGGGACGTCATGGGTTTCGTAGCTCCGGTGGTATTATACGCTAAGCTTTTAATTAAACAACTTTGGTTATTGGAATGCGACTGGGATGATCCGCCGCCTGACAGCATTGTTCGGTTGTGGCAGCGCTTTAGAGAGGAACTTCCTTTATTAAGAGAAATTAAAATACCGCGTCATATAAACGTAGATAGAAATAGCGCCATAACAGTCGTTGGGTTTGCAGACGCCAGCGAGAAGGCTTACGGGGGCGTTGTATATTTCCACGTCCAGAATAATGGTAGAAATTCGATTAGCCTCATTAGTTCTAAGTCGAGAGTCTCCCCCCGTAAGGTTGTCTCTCTGGCGCGCTTAGAGCTTTGCGCAATATTAGTACTCACCAAGCTTATTACCGCAGTTATCAGCGCATGTAGGGATAGAGTTCACATAGAAAGGATATTTGCCTTTTCCGACTCCACCGTTGCCTTATGCTGGGTTCATTCTTCACCCCACCGTTGGGATACGTTTGTCGCGAATCGAGTGGCCAAGATACAAGACGAGTTAGAAACGCGGAACTTTTATCACGTGTCCGGTACGGAAAACCCCGCCGATTGTCTATCCCGTGGACTCACCCCGATGCAAATAATGGACCACCCGCTTTGGTTCCACGGACCTGCTTGGGTTCACTTGGATCCCTCGCAATGGCCAATAACCGATTTCGAACCTTCGTCAGTGTCACAACCGCCGGAAGAAAAGAGACACGCTCTAGTGGCGAACGTTTCGAGCGAGGTTTCTCCAATCATTGCTTTGGCGAACCGCTTGTCCTCTTGGTCGAAATTATTGCGTAGCGTAATTTACGTTTGTCGATTCGCGAAGCTGTTACCGCGACGTTCGTATGTCTTAGCATCCGATTACAACTATGCTGAGTCGCTAGTATTACGTGAACTTCAACGTGCGCACTTCTCTGAAGAAATTAGAAGATTACAATCGAATAGAGCTTGTAGTCGCGCCTTTCAACGCCTTAAGCCATTTTTACAGGATGGGATTGTAAGGGTAGGTGGACGCTTGTCCAACTCGCAATTGAGTTTCGACCAACGGCACCCTATTGTTTTACCGCGTAAAGACCATATCATGAACTTATTAGTCGATTACCATCATAAATTGAACTCGCACGCTGGCCCCGACTTGTTGATGTCGATTTTGCGTCAGAATTATTGGATTCTTTCTGCACGTAGTTTAATACGCAATCGGGTGCACAGATGTATAGCTTGCTTTCGGGCACGCCCCAAGCCGTCATTTCCGGAAATGGCGGAACTTAGATCTTGTAGAGTAATACAATCAGTAAAGCCCTTCACGCACACCGGGTCTGATTTCGCTGGTCCGTTTAAGGTCACGCTCACTCGCGGGCGTGGTATAAGATCCACAAAGGCTTACGTCTGCATTTTCGTGTGTCTAACTACTCGAGCGGTGCATATAGAACTCGTTGGTGATCTAAGCACAGCAGGCTTTATGGGTGCATTTAAAAGATTTCTATCCCGCAGAGGCCCTGTAAGTAAATTGTATTCGGATAACGGTACGAACTACGTCGGTGCAAAACGTATTCTATCGGAACTACATGAGCTCTTAGCTAGCAAGTATTATAATTCGGAGTTCGCTCACATTCTAGCCGAGAACCGCATTGAGTGGTCTCTGAACGTCCCAGCCGCGAGTCATTTTGGGGGCAATTGGGAGACTAATATCAAGAGTCTAAAGAGTCATTTATACCGAGTAATAGGAGATCAAATTTTGTCCTTCGAAGAGCTAAGTACGGTGCTCGCTCAAATTGAATGCGTAATGAATAGTCGCCCACTTTGTCGTACGTTGTCTAGTGACCCCTCGGAACCGCTGGCTCTAACTCCAGCACATTTTTTGAATTTAACGCCTTTAAAGTATTTGCCAGCCGCAGATATGGATGAGAACAGACTTAGCATTTCCGCACGCCACAAATTATTAGATCGGTTAGTGCAATCGTTTTGGAAACGATGGAGGATGGAATACTTGCATACTTTGCAGTCTCGACAAAAATGGAACACAGCAACTGAGCCTTTAGCTGTAGGAACTGTAGTTGTGCTCACCAAAGAGAATACGCCGCCTCTCCACTGGCCGTTAGGAATTGTCGAAGAGGTCTTTCCCGGTTCCGACGGAGTAGTTAGGATAGCTCGCGTTAAGACCACGGTTGGGTCTTACTTGCGTCCGGTTGTCCGTTTGTGCCCCCTGCCTCTTCCATAATTTAAATTAGCTTTCTAGATTAAATTGTAGTTGAATTTAGGTAATCTTAGCGTTAGTTAGTTATTTTGTTAGTTGATCTTAGCTCTAGTTGTATTAGTTAATTTTGAAGGAAATCCTTCAAGGGCGGGGGAGATGGTTGCGCGGAAAAAACCATTGGATTATTATATTTGACGGTAGGAGTGTCAAGTCGCTTGTTCCTTTCCGAAAAACGATATCATTCGTACCCTCCTATCGACACATCGGGGTGGTGGGGTGGGAGGGGCAAGAAGATGATTCTAGAATGTCACGTAATCATCGGAGCCGAGGACATATAAGGCACGCGCGACCGTTGCGCGTCCTCTTTCCACCGCGGTCGTCGCTGAAACCACAACGCTTCTCTCCCGACGCACCCCTGGGGCCCCAGAGTGTCTGTCTAGAAGAAGTTCCCTCACCTCGTGTGAGATATAGTCGCGCACCGCCTCTCTCCGGAGTGTTCCAGAAGAAGTTCCAGAAGTTGCAGCTATAGTGCTCAAAAGGATAGAAGAAACCCCGGTGAGTCAACACTCCTTTATTTACTGCCTGATATAATCGTTTAACCCGCTCCAATTTTGTTGTTCTCCTAATCAGGCAGGATTCCTTTTCAGCGATTTGGCACAATAATAGTTTTAGTTTAGGGAAGAGCGAGTGCATTATACCGCATGCTATAGTAGTCGCTTTTACGTAAGCGTAGAAGCAATCGCATATACAGTCCACTTTAGTTAATATCTCGCGTAATAGGTTTAAGGTTCGACCAGGGAACTAGACTTCGGCAGCCTTAAACACGTGGCTCCACCATTTTATGGTCACTTCGAGCAGGATTTTGGTCGAATTGTTGAATTAATTAATTAGATAATGCACTCTAATTTATAGAATAGACTTGAATAGTGTTCGTTTAAATTTAAATTTTGATTAGGTACTCGCAAACAGAATTATTCGTTTTATAGCGCTCGTATTTGATTAAATTTAAAGCCTATTAAATAATTGAAACACTGTAATAGGAACCGTTTGATACGCTTACCCACAATCTTGATAAAATTATTGAGTGCAAATGACGCGTCACCTCGACTCGCTGCGCAGATGTTCGATTTAATTACGTAATACGGCATACCGAGTGTCCATCCTTCATTGTTTGTGCGTTGTGAGATTAATTGTGATTGATATAACTTTATTATAATAGTTTAAAATGGCAGTTAGTGGAAGTGAAATCAAAATTAAAACGCTTTATGCCAAGAGGGACATACTCTTTTCGCGTATGCAGAATATAAGTGATTATATAAAGAACATTCATATAGAAGCAGTGCGGGAAACCTTTTTAACTGAAATCGAAACGATAGATTCTTTACGAATGGATTACGAAAAAATATTAGACCAAATCAATCATTTGGAATTACAAATCGACCCGAAATACATAGTGAACTACCAACCGCTGCTGGCATTCGAAGATATGTTGTGTCGCGTGAAAAGAATTGCGAGATCCCTACTATCTCAAAACGAAGCAAAGCCGGAAAAACAGGTACGTCCAAGCGACTCGATTAGGTTGCCGCCAATAGATATTCCGGTATTTAATGGTGATATTAAGACGTGGCCCTTCTTCTTCAGTAGTTTTCAAAACAATATACACAATAACCCATCGTTATCGGACGCCGAAAAATTATATTACTTAATCAGTAAACTTAGTGGCAGGGCACAGTCGATCTGCTCTGGTTTTACACCTACAGCAAACAATTACTTATTAATATTCGAAACGCTTAAAACTAAATATGAAGATAGGAGAATGTTAGCTTCCGAATATTTGAACCAGATATTCGATCTTAAACCTATATCATCCGCGAACATCAACGGCTTAGAGCAATTTCTAGATAAATTTGTGGCATCGGTGGCTGCACTTAAGAATTTGAAATTTAATGATCTTATGGACGTGGTGTTTCTCCATATTGCACTGAAGAAGTTGGACCCCGACACCGTGCGTGCGTTTGAAATGGAGCATCGTAGCTCGGAGATGCCTTCCTTTCATTCATTAGCATCGTTCGTGCGAGATCAAATAAAGGTGATGCAGCGCTCTCCGAACGTTAAACAGGAGAATAAAAGGTGCGTCGACCGTAGACAGACTCAACCATCTAAAATAGCAGGGTCGTTAACTTACGTAACCGCTACGCCAACATCACTCCAGCATACTTGTTTAGTATGTAAATATAGACACGGTAATTTATATAATTGTGCGACTTTTCGTAAATATTCACCAAGCGAGCGTTATAAATTAGTAAAGACAAACAACCTATGTTTGAACTGCTTACGCGATAAGCATTTAGTTGCAAAATGCAATTCGAGTTCCGTATGTAGCAAGTGCGCCAGGAAACATCACACGCTATTACATTTTGAAAATAGCAACATAGCGGCGTCAAGTAAAGCGGATAAGGAATTCGCCCCTACTAAGGTCAACGATTCTAGCGGTCGACCTGGTGATGTCGCTCTGTGCTCGTTGGCAAATATGGGAGCACAACCTCCTTCAACCGTGTTACTGGGTACAGCACGTATTTTGGTTAGGGATTCGCGTGGAAACGAACAAAGCGTCCGTGCACTGCTGGACAGCGGAGCCCAAAATAGCTTTATAACGCGACAATGTTGTCAGCGCTTAGGCTTAGTAATAAATAGGTCACTTTCATGTCCTGTAATTAAAGGCATCGGAGGCACTAGTAAATCGACACAGGGATATATAAATTTAAAAATTTATTCTCGGATAGATCGTAATGTTAACTTTGATATAAATGCACTAGTAGTAGATAGGGTCACTGAACGGTTGCCAACCGTTTCGGTTGACACCTCGGCAATGATTGAATTTAAGAATTTGACTCTGGCGGACGACACTTACGCCGTTCCTGGAAACATAGACATGCTCATTGGAGCATCGCTTTTCCCTCATCTTTTGTTAAACAATAAGGTCAGGGGCAACTCCTCGCATACCGCGCCTTACGCACTTGAAACCGTATTGGGCTATGTGATCCTTGGCTCCGCCCCCATCGTAGATAGTATTTCGGCAACCTCTTATTGTGGTATGGCTGTCGAACCGCTCGAGTCGTTAGTCCGCAAATTTTGGGAAATGGAGGAGGTGAACGTCCCACCCATAGCTAGCTCAGATGACAGGTTATGCGAGGAAATTTACGTCCACACGACCATTCGTGATCGCGACGGTAGATATAGTGTAGCGCTACCCTTTAAAGGAGATGTTTTATCTCTCGGCGATTCGGTCCAATGGCGGAAAAACGTTTCTACAGCTTGGAGCGTAGGATGCTCGCTTCACCCCAGTTAAAGGAAGCTTACGACGGCGTCATTAACGAATATATAAGAGAAGGTTACATAACACTTGAGGCTTCGAAATTAGATAACTACGAAAACACACCGTCGTATTTCATACCACACCACGGAGTCATTAGAGAGGACAAACTTACATCTAAGTTACGTGTAGTGCTCGACGCTAGTGCTAAAACTAGCACTCACCTGTCGCTTAACGATATCCTCTATAGTGGGCAAAATTTACAGGGCAGTTTATTTAATATAATAGTCAATTTTCGTTTGTTTAGTATAGCACTATCCGCCGATATTCGTCAAATGTTTCTTTGCATAGGGGTCCGTGAATGCGACCGTAGATTCCAACGCATTTTATATCGTTTCAACCCAAAGGAACCTCTAATGGTGTTTGAATTTAACCGCGTTTGTTTTGGTTTAAAGTCGAGCCCATTTCATGCGTTACGCACGGTGAGACAGCTCGCTCACGATGAAGGTCCCTCTTATCCTAAAGCTAAGAGGGCAATTGAGAGCGGATTATATATGGATGATTTTGTGTACTCGGTCGATAGCGTGGAGGAGGCAACCCTAACCACCGCCGAGGTTATAAGGCTCATGAAATCGGGTCAATTCGATCTTGTGAAGTGGACTAGTAATTCGCGTCCGGTTTTGGATACAATCCCACTATCACACCGTCTTTCGGCGATAAAGGAATTCGACGATTCCGATACACACAAGGTGCTCGGTCTGTGTTGGTCACCAGAGTCCGACGTGTTTAGCCTTAAGGTAAATCCGCCCGTAGAAAAATGCACAAAGCGCACAATACTGTCATGCGTTGCTAGATTATGGGACGTCATGGGTTTCGTAGCTCCGGTGGTATTATACGCTAAGCTTTTAATTAAACAACTTTGGTTATTGGAATGCGACTGGGATGACCCGCCGCCTGACAGCATTGTTCGGTTGTGGCAGCGCTTTAGAGAGGAACTTCCTTTATTAAGAGAAATTAAAATACCGCGTCATATAAACGTAGATAGAAATAGCGCCATAACAGTCGTTGGGTTTGCAGACGCCAGCGAGAAGGCTTACGGGGGCGTTGTATATTTCCACGTCCAGAATAATGGTAGAAATTCGATTAGCCTCATTAGTTCTAAGTCGAGAGTCTCCCCCCGTAAGGTTGTCTCTCTGGCGCGCTTAGAGCTTTGCGCAATATTAGTACTCACCAAGCTTATTACCGCAGTTATCAGCGCATGTAGGGATAGAGTTCACATAGAAAGGATATTTGCCTTTTCCGACTCCACCGTCGCCTTATGCTGGGTTCATTCTTCACCCCACCGTTGGGATACGTTTGTCGCGAATCGAGTGGCCAAGATACAAGACGAGTTAGAAACGCGGAACTTTTATCACGTGTCCGGTACGGAAAACCCCGCCGATTGTCTATCCCGTGGATTCACCCCGATGCAAATAATGGACCACCCGCTTTGGTTCCACGGACCCGCTTGGGTTCACTTGGATCCCTCGCAATGGCCAATAACCGATTTCGAACCTTCGTCAGTGTCACAACCGCCGGAAGAAAAGAGACACGCTCTAGTGGCGAACGTTTCGAGCGAGGTTTCTCCAATCATTGCTTTGGCGAACCGCTTGTCCTCTTGGTCGAAATTATTGCGTAGCGTAATTTACGTTTGTCGATTCGCGAAGCTGTTACCGCGACGTTCGTATGTCTTAGCATCCGATTACAACTATGCTGAGTCGCTAGTATTACGTGAACTTCAACGTGCGCACTTCTCTGAAGAAATTAGAAGATTACAATCGAATAGAGCTTGTAGTCGCGCCTTTCAACGCCTTAAGCCATTTTTACAGGATGGGATTGTAAGGGTAGGTGGACGCTTGTCCAACTCGCAATTGAGTTTCGACCAACGGCACCCTATTGTTTTACCGCGTAAAGACCATATCATGAACTTATTAGTCGATTACCATCATAAATTGAACTCGCACGCTGGCCCCGACTTGTTGATGTCGATTTTGCGTCAGAATTATTGGATTCTTTCTGCACGTAGTTTAATACGCAATCGGGTGCACAGATGTATAGCTTGCTTTCGGGCACGCCCCAAGCCGTCATTTCCGGAAATGGCGGAACTTAGATCTTGTAGAGTAATACAATCAGTAAAGCCCTTCACGCACACCGGGTCTGATTTCGCTGGTCCGTTTAAGGTCACGCTCACTCGCGGGCGTGGTATAAGATCCACAAAGGCTTACGTCTGCATTTTCGTGTGTCTAACTACTCGAGCGGGGCATATAGAACTCGTTGGTGATCTAAGCACAGCAGGCTTTATGGGTGCATTTAAAAGATTTCTATCCCGCAGAGGCCCTGTAAGTAAATTGTATTCGGATAACGGTACGAACTACGTCGGTGCAAAACGTATTCTATCTGAACTACATGAGCTCTTAGCTAGCAAGTATTATAATTCGGAGTTCGCTCACATTCTAGCCGAGAACCGCATTGAGTGGTCTCTGAACGTCCCAGCCGCGAGTCATTTTGGGGGCAATTGGGAGACTAATATCAAGAGTCTAAAGAGTCATTTATACCGAGTAATAGGAGATCAAATTTTGTCCTTCGAAGAGCTAAGTACGGTGCTCGCTCAAATTGAATGCGTAATGAATAGTCGCCCACTTTGTCGTACGTTGTCTAGTGACCCCTCGGAACCGCTGGCTCTAACTCCAGCACATTTTTTGAATTTAACGCCTTTAAAGTATTTGCCAGCCGCAGATATGGATGAGAACAGACTTAGCATTTCCGCACGCCACAAATTATTAGATCGGTTAGTGCAATCGTTTTGGAAACGATGGAGGATGGAATACTTGCATACTTTGCAGTCTCGACAAAAATGGAACACAGCAACTGAGCCTTTAGCTGTAGGAACTGTAGTTGTGCTCACCAAAGAGAATACGCCGCCTCTCCACTGGCCGTTAGGAATTATCGAAGAGGTCTTTCCCGGTTCCGACGGAGTAGTTAGGATAGCTCGCGTTAAGACCACGGTTGGGTCTTACTTGCGTCCGGTTGTCCGTTTGTGCCCCCTGCCTCTTCCATAATTTAAATTAGCTTTCTAGATTAAATTGTAGTTGAATTTAGGTAATCTTAGCGTTAGTTAGTTATTTTGTTAGTTGATCTTAGCTCTAGTTGTATTAGTTAATTTTGAAGGAAATCCTTCAAGGGCGGGGGAGATGGTTGCGCGGAAAAAACCATTGGATTATTATATTTGACGGTAGGAGTGTCAAGTCGCTTGCACATCGGGGTGGTGGGGTGGGAGGGGCAAGAAGATGATTCTAGAATGTCACGTAATCATCGGAGCCGAGGACATATAAGGCACGCGCGACCGTTGCGCGTCCTCTTTCCACCGCAGTCGTCGCTGAAACCACAACGCTTCTCTCCCGACGCACCCCTGGGGCCCCAGAGTGTCTGTCTAGAAGAAGTTCCCTCACCTCGTGTGAGATATAGTCGCGCACCGCCTCTCTCCGGAGTGTTCCAGAAGAAGTTCCAGAAGTTGCAGCTATAGTGCTCAACAGGATAGAAGAAACCCCGGTGAGTCAACACTCCTTTATTTACTGCCTGATATAATCGTTTAACCCGCTCCAATTTTGTTGTTCTCCTAATCAGGCAGGATTCCTTTTCAGCGATTTGGCACAATAATAATTTTAGTTTAGGGAAGAGCGAGTGCATTATACCGCATGCTATAGTAGTCGCTTTTACGTAAGCGTAGAAGCAATCGCATATACAGTCCACTTTAGTTAATATCTCGCGTAATAGGTTTAAGGTTCGACCGGGGAACTAGACTTCGGCAGCCTTAAACACGTGGCTCCACCAATCAGATTTGACCGAAATGAGTTGATCTCGCGCACGGGGCCTACGGCTACAGCAACAGCGACAGACACAACTGTAGATATTATCAGTTGATAGGTTTAATACGATTTAAAATCACGAAAAAAATACTGCATGGTATAGTATTATATATTTTGTCTTAATTGGGGCGCCACTATGAGATCTCGCACCACCTAAAAATTTTGCCAGGGCCGCCACTGCTTGGCTGACGAGTTGGCAATGACAGTTTTTTATATTTTAGTTATTATTAGAAAGACGTAGCTGCCCATATACTGATTTGTTTCCCTCTGCAGCCTCTTACTGCACCGACGAGGCGATATAATGGATATTCTTAAAAGCACTAAAAAAATGAAATAATCTTTGGGTTAAAATAATGCTTTAAAAATTGACATTACATAGTATCCATTACATAAATAAGAGGTTGTAGAACGTGTGTAAATTGTTACTGTAAAATACTATGTAACTATTACTGCTTACTGCGCCTGTGATTTCATATATCTAATATTATTACTTATGAGTTATGACAGACGCACTATATTAATGCATCATCCATTCATCTTAAAAATGTCCACTGTTCAAAATAGGCCTCATCCTCATATGGGGGGATTTTGCTATAGGTTTTCACTTTTCACTTGTTATCAGGAAAATGCTGCACCCATCTCTCTTATCCACAGTACTTCCTATAATGGAGTAGTGGATATTCTTACACGGTTAATGTATGCTTGATTATTTACTATATATAAATATGTACTTCAAAAATTCCAAAATTTCATAACGATGATTCACATTAATTGAGGAAGCAGTATTTACCGAAAATTATTTCCTTTTTTTGCGCATGACCATAGAATAACGTAACGTATTGAAATTGTAGCTTTCGGAGTAACGATCTATCGAAGAATGTGGAATTTTATGCGCATAGTTCAGCTTGCTCAGAAAATGTAATATGTTGTAAAGGTTGTAAATATAAGTTACAGTATCGTGCACCATACGGCCACTTATCCAATAAGTTACTACGGTTTTCCCCACAGTAAGGTTCTCTTTCCGCAAGTAATCTAAGACAGTGCGACTTACCATATAGAGCATCATGACCACTTATGACCAGGTGGGGTTTTGGTCAAATACTGGCTTACGACAAGTAAAAAAAAAATATAAATTTAATAATGTCTATTCGCTACGCTTTGGATTGGTAATAAACAGTAGTTAGTTTATACCAATTCTGGCTCACTCAGCCCTCATCGGCTGACGGTGGGTCGAAGGATCCTAAAATAAAAAAGTTTTGGCACGTAGCATGCGCGGTTCCGGAGATGTGTAGATCAATTAACTAATATCTAATTGATATCCGGTGGGCCTGCACCATCATTAGCGTTTCCATTGTACAGCCTTTCCTCTTATCTATTGTTCCTTAAACGCCGTCACTGCCGCTCTTATCTATTACTCGCTGTATATCCTGCTTAGTGCTATTGTATTATACTTCTTTGTTCATAACTACCACGCTATTCTGAATCATCAATAAAACACATTCCTTAATTTCGCTACAATTATTATTTCTAAAATGTTATTGCTTATTATCTATATAATAAGAGCGAAACATCACATCCACTAAAATATCGTTGTACAGTGTGTTTCCTGTAAATGTGCCCGTGAAACTATGCATTGAACATTCCTGAAACTTATATAGCAAATACATTAAGCAATATTCGCCACAAACTGAAATCCACTCATTCTGAATCCTATACATATTCCAGTCTCATCTTTTACAATTCCTTTTTAAAAATTCTAGATGATATCGTGCAGGTGATCGTCCATATGAATCAAAATATTGACCGATGCCATTCGTATTAATATATAAAGCTATCCAATGTGAGCCTGGTTTCTCATCTGTATCCAAATTGCCTATTGTATACGTCGGTACGTGGGTATACGTGGGCAGTCTATTAGCAGCATAAACATTATTTTCTAGACTGAGATGAATCTTTTTCAGATATTTTACATCTAGTGTATCCATGATATTACTGCTATTGGTAGATTATTACAATCTATTCAATGGTTAACATAGGAATTATCAATTATAGTGATTCATTCATTCGAGATGATTTGTTTTATGCATAAGAAAATATTTTATGTATTAAAAAATGGTGTTTTGAAAACAAAGTTATTTTCAATAAAATATATGTAACCTGTGTATATGTAAACACCCCATCTTTTAATTTAAACTACCTTTGTGTTCGATAAGAAGAAAAAAAAAATAGTTTCAGACCACAACGATTAGTGACACAAAGAGGCATATTTTAGATATTAATATTGAAATATTAGCTTGGGGTCATTATAAATTGCGCTAAGTGTTGATAGTTTTTACTTTTATGTCTGTGTGTAAATAAAATTTGTATTTATTGCAAAATTATGATAATACTATAATGTGGTGTAGAGTTTATTACGTATTTAATTATTGGAAGATTTTATTTTGATTGAGAGATTAGGGGAAGAGATTGGGAGATTAGGGGAAGATGCTGTAGCCAGTAACACAGTTTTCAACTACCAGGGGCTACAGAGCTTCAATATGATTTGTTTGTAAAAGTTATGTGAGAAACAATAAATTATTATTATTGTTATTAATAATAATATTGTTTGATTGTAAATAATTTAAGATAATTCGTGCTTCGATCAATTTTGATTGAAGAATTCGTGTTTCTATTTGTGTGTGTGTGTATACATTTGAGGTTGATGTGATTGTAAAATTCTGATGTACTATTTGTGTTAGAAATAGTATACAGATCATTCTGTTTTATAAATTTTTTTATTTCATGCCTTAGAACTTTAGACGTGTTCGTTTCACTTTATGCATCCGTTTACTGCTATTGTGGCAGGACCAAGTGGATGTGGGAAGTCAAATATTGTAATTAATTTCATAAAATCAGTAACAGAAATATGTAACTGCGATTTTAATCAGATCACATAGTGCTTTGATGAAATGCAACTTTCATATAATTTACCATATTTTAACTATCATCATGGAATTCCAAATCTTAATATGTTTGATGGTGAAAACCCACATCTCGTTATATCGCTTAGCAAATTTCATTTATATTTCGACAGATTTAAATCTTTAAAACTATAATATTTTTACTAAGGTTGTATCCAGACTTATTCATGAAAATTTTTAAAATTGTGAAATAAATGAATTTTTATTTATTTTCAACGTTTATTATACCATTATCAAATAACCGTCGCTATATTCATGTTAGTTAGCTATGTATTTAACTTTAATAATTACCGATACCTTTCACTGTTTATTATTTTGACAAAAAACCTCCAAATCTTTATAATGTTATTGGAATCAAGTTAAAAGCGGGGATTGCCACCAGTTGTTGTGAAGTTCATTTACTACCAAGATTTAACAAGAAGCAACCGCCTACATTTAGTTTTAACCAAGCTCGCAATCGGGCAACTGATTGTAGTTGAAGCCAGTTAAACCCTAATAGCCAAATAAGTAATGTTATTCTGCCTGTTACCGGATCATTACCCACTTTAAAATGGCGCGTACTGTAGGTATACCGTATATGTACGCACAAAAAAATACACATTTAAAGTACCGACTATATTAGATGATAAGATTATATTGCATGATTTGATGTGTTCATACGTTCATACCTACTTATTTAACTCGAATTTATATTTTTTTTAATATTGTGATTAATTAATAAATCTATAAATTTACAATAAGTAATAAATCTATATTTGATGAACCACCGACAATAAAAATTATACCGTGTGATTTCTGGTTAACATTTTTTTGTAATTTGTTTTTTATTTTTTTAATAATAAAAATGAGTTTTGAAAGAGTTTTTGGAGCAGTTAGTTTGTCGCGCTACTCCAGTGCGTGATGTGGAAGACGTAGTCTAATAGGTTTCTTCACGATATTTTTATAGACGAGCATATCGTAAACCTGCAATGGGTAGTAAGTAACTCTGGCGGAATTCTTTGCTGGTGTGAATCATTCTGTAACGACTTTACGGAATGATTCTGCTTTTTTATTGTGAAAATATCTTGTAACCTGAAATAATATTTATTTATTCTTTATTGCATTCCTTAACACAAAAGAATAAAAAGGGCGGACTTATGCCAGTGATGGAGTAGTGAGTGTCTGACGTAGGTGTGGCAATATATAAAAATAAAAATAAAAAACGTCAGGCGTCAAAACGAAGCTAACCACGTCCACCAGTTACGGGTATACAATCACACTTCAGAACTTTAAATTGCAATGACGAAGTTCAGAGGTATTGGCGGGTAATGGTTGGATTGCTCACGTTCTCTGAAAATTTACGGAAAATGCATAACCCCTAGACTATCACGACTACGACAGTACCGTTTATTAGAAAGCTATTTCGAATCGAATTTGGACAAATACTGTGTAATATAACGAACTACTGTGTGTGTTGTGGTTATTACGTCAGTAGTAACAATGTTATATCCTTATAATCCTACACCTAACAACGATGCTATACATACGACGCTGTGTAATACTAGTGCAACGGAAGTATCATAACGGAAGCAGAAACCGAAACGGAAACAGAAGCCAAAAGAAAAAAACGGATGCAGAAGCGGAAATGTAAATACTATGTAAAAAGTACATTTTATGACAAGCATAATTTTTTATTAAATTAGGTTTTAAAATTAAGTAGTGGTCATATATATTTTAAGACCTAGAAATCTGTTTCGGTGTTCTTGATGTATAAGAATAGCTTTGCTAAATAATTGCTCACTGGTGACGCTCCTGTTAAATATTGGCGAACTAACGGTAAAAGGTTACGGTAACGGTAAAGGAATTTTATTTCCACCACATACTTCTTAAGGTGGATTACGTCTTATAAAAGAGATTATCACTTATTACTAGTGCAACATGGATTCTAATATTTGTAATGATGAATTCAAAATTGATGATGACGTTGGTTGGACTTTCAATTTCAATTTGAGGTTGGCACCTTTGGGGAAAGGTATGCCGTCATCAAAGTTCCAATCAAATTTCCGTTATAAAAGTTGCGGAAACAGAAGCAGAAACGGATATCAAATAGTACCCAGAACTTCCGCAGTTACGGATGCAGAAGCAGAGGTCTATTGCATAACTACTGTGTAAGTATATGTCGCAGGTTTATGGTAAAGCCTAGTTTTTAATAAACGGAAAAAGACAATATTACTACTTTATGCTATCATAAGCCTGAGAAAATCCAGTTCTTGATCAAAAATCTAAAATATTTTAGTTATATTATAAAATCAATGTCGGTTGCTATTTCTTTAAAAAAAAACCTAACCTAACCTAATCTAAGCTTAAATTTTATCACAAAATTTTATCAGAAAACAAGATTTTTTTAAGGTTTCTGATAAGATTAACTAATGATATAGTTTTCTTCCGGTTCTTTTGATTAGAAGCCAAGGTTTCTGATCAAAAACCTGATTTTCCCATAAACTTACGACGCATACCACATAATGTCAGTAAATATAGTATCAATATTCTAAATATTGTTTTTATTTGAATTTAAGGGAAAATATTAAAAATACTACCTCAAATGTCTAAGCAAGATCCTCCGTTATGCCGAAAATATTGCAGCATTAATTTTGAAATAAACATATGGTAAAGTTGAGGATCAATGTTAAGGACTACATTAGACGAAAACACGATTCCGTAAAATTTACTCGATAGACAAAAAATCCAAAGTTACCTCCAAACTGAACAATAAACCGCTGCTATTCATAAAACACTTTAAATTAGATCATGAAACTTTGCATACTAACTGAACTAACTATAAAGCAGGGCTCATGTTTTTTATTTTTTTTTTTTTAATTACCATTATTTTCACTGTAAAAAGAAATTACCTAAACTATCGGCGTCCTGAAGCTTGTTTCCTGCCGCCCGGTCAGTGTCATAGATAAGATTGTATATACGGAAAGTCAGTGTTCTCTAGTATCACAGATTACCTCCTAAGGTGGTAATCTGTGTCTAGTATATACACAGTAATCTATGGCTTCAGCCTTTGAAGGGGGAAGATGTGTCATTTACGATCAGAATACACATTACGCAACAGGACGACGTAAAATTAAAATGGGAAATAACCTTAATAAAAATAAGAAGCGACTGGGTCGGCGTAAAGAAACAGGCATAAATATGATAAACCTAATGAAATAAGTATCTAACGACCTATCTACTTACAGTATTAGTGATTACAAACATGTCGGTACATAGCATACGACGCGCGGGGAAGTGGGGACGAAATTAGAATAAGTTATTATTTCCCCTTAATTTTTTTTGTTATCAAATATTTTGAGGTTCTATAGGGCCTGGTCATGATAGGCCTAGTGGGGATTTGGGATGATGCACCCCGTGGTGACATCGGTAAATATCTGAAAAGGCATATTTGCGTTGTTGTCGACGGTCATGCCGACTAATGTAAAAGTGACCTTAGGATCAATGGTGAACCAACGATATTTTTAATATTTAAAATTTTCATTTAACATCGCATTAAAAACAGCAGAGATTCATGAAAATAGTCTTTACTCAGTAACTAAGGTATGTGTAAGATTGTTTGCCAGCCCAGTAGCATAACAGACCAATAATGGCCAGCGTTTGAAAACATAAACAAATCTCTAGTAACCAATTGATGGCGAAAAAGCCATCCAAAAATGTTAATTTCTAATTTCAGATTGCTGGTTTTAGTTCTCACTAACACTAACTAACATAAACTACTATAAACTCTTCGCTCACCTATCAAATGTGGACAAAAGTTTTAAGATATTTAAACTGTGCTACTGCATTTTTGAAAATGATTTGTAAAAAAAAGCTCATAAACTATCTTGGCCTTTGTGATTAAAATATAAAAAATATTGCTACAAATAGTTCGTAATACACATCTCCGAAAATATAATAATTAATAATTAATTAAATTGCCATCTAGTGTTGAGTAGCAATACTAATAAATGTGCAATTTTAATTTAATTTCTATATTGTACCGATAGATGATGCACTCATAAATTATTTTTAATAATATATTATTTTTATATAATTATTTTTTATTTAAATTATGTTTATTGTAAATCTAATAATAATAAAAGATATAAAATAATATTTACATCTATTGTACGGAGCAGAATGCAGTCTCCACTTTCAAAAATCACTGAAGTTCCAGACCGAGTAGGGGGACAGGGCAGGTGCCGTTAAACAATACTATTTTCGTTTTATTTCATTTCATTTCAGAGTACAGACTGTATAAAAAAGTGTCCCTAGGAAGGCGCTAAATAAGGGTGGCGACACTGTAGCTACGGTCTAAATTTTAAAGAACTTCTTACAATTTTTTTACTGCACAGATTTCACCATAATTCTTTTTACAAAATTATTTTATTGCTTTTAAAAGTTTTATTTTCATAACCACTCAACGTATTTTACGGCGATTTCATACCCTGTAGCTACTCGAGCGCTGTTGTGGAGAGTTTTAGAACTCTCCACAACAGCGAAGATGCAGAAGCGGAAATGTAAATACTATGTAAAAAGTACATTTTATGACAAGCATAATTTTTTATTAAATTAGGTTTTAAAATTAAGTAGTGGTCATATATATTTTAAGACCTAGAAATCTGTTTCGGTGTTCTTGATGTATAAGAATAGCTTTGCTAAATAATTGCTCACTGGTGACGCTCCTGTTAAATATTGGCGAACTAACGGTAAAAGGTTACGGTAACGGTAAAGGAATTTTATTTCCACCACATACTTCTTAAGGTGGATTACGTCTTATAAAAGAGATTATCACTTATTACTAGTGCAACATGGATTCTAATATTTGTAATGATGAATTCAAAATTGATGATGACGTTGGTTGGACTTTCAATTTCAATTTGAGGTTGGCTCCTTTGGGGAAAGGTATGCCGTCATCAAAGTTCCAATCAAATTTCCGTTATAAAAGTTGCGGAAACAGAAGCAGAAACGGATATCAAATAGTACCCAGAACTTCCGCAGTTACGGATGCAGAAGCAGAGGTCTATTGCATAACTACTGTGTAAGTATATGTCGCAGGTTTATGGTAAAGCCTAGTTTTTAATAAACGGAAAAAGACAATATTACTACTTTATGCTATCATAAGCCTGAGAAAATCCAGTTCTTGATCAAAAATCTAAAATATTTTAGTTATATTATAAAATCAATGTCGGTTGCTATTTCTTTAAAAAAAAAACCTAACCTAACCTAATCTAAGCTTAAATTTTATCACAAAATTTTATCAGAAAACAGGATTTTTTTAAGGTTTCTGATAAGATTAACTAATGATATAGTTTTCTTCCGGTTCTTTTGATTAGAAGCCAAGGTTTCTGATCAAAAACCTGATTTTCCCATAAACTTACGACGCATACCACATAATGTCAGTAAATATAGTATCAATATTCTAAATATTGTTTTTATTTGAATTTAAGGGGAAATATTAAAAATACTACCTCAAATGTCTAAGCAAGATCCTCCGTTATGCCGAAAATATTGCAGCATTAATTTTGAAATAAATATATGGTAAAGTTGAGGATCAATGTTAAGGACTACATTAGACGAAAACACGATTCCGTAAAATTTACTCGATAGACAAAAAATCCAAAGTTACCTCCAAACTGAACAATAAACCGCTGCTATTCATAAAACACTTTAAATTAGATCATGAAACTTTGCATACTAACTGAACTAACTATAAAGCAGGGCTCATGTTTTTTATTTTTTTTTAATTACCATTATTTTCACTGTAAAAAGAAATTACCTAAACTATCGGCGTCCTGAAGCTTGTTTCCTGCCGCCCGGTCAGTGTCATAGATAAGATTGTATATACGGAAAGTCAGTGTTCTCTAGTATCACAGATTACCTCCTAAGGTGGTAATCTGTGTCTAGTATATACACAGTAATCTATGGCTTCAGCCTTTGAAGGGGGAAGATGTGTCATTTACGATCAGAATACACATTACGCAACAGGACGACGTAAAATTAAAATGGGAAATAACCTTAATAAAAATAAGAAGCGACTGGGTCGGCGTAAAGAAACAGGCATAAATATGATAAACCTAATGAAATAAGTATCTAACGACCTATCTACTTACAGTATTAGTGATTACAAACATGTCGGTACATAGCATACGACGCGCGGGGAAGTGGGGACGAAATTGGAATAAGTTATTATTTCCCCTTAATTTTTTTTGTTATCAAATATTTTGAGGTTCTATAGGGCCTGGTCATGATAGGCCTAGTGGGGATTTGGGATGATGCACCCCGTGGTGACATCGGTAAATATCTGAAAAGGCATATTTGCGTTGTTGTCGACGGTCATGCCGACTAATCTAAAAGTGACCTTAGGATCAATGGTGAACCAACGATATTTTTAATATTTAAAATTTTCATTTAACATCGCATTAAAAACAGCAGAGATTCATGAAAATAGTCTTTACTCAGTAACTAAGGTATGTGTAAGATTGTTTGCCAGCCCAGTAGCATAACAGACCAATAATGGCCAGCGTTTGAAAACATAAACAAATCTCTAGTAACCAATTGATGGCGAAAAAGCCATCCAAAAATGTTAATTTCTAATTTCAGATTGCTGGTTTTAGTTCTCACTAACACTAACTAACATAAACTAGTATAAACTCTTCGCTCACCTATCAAATGTGGACAAAAGTTTTAAGATATTTAAACTGTGCTACTGCATTTTTGAAAATGATTTGTAAAAAAAAGCTCATAAACTATCTTGGCCTTTGTGATTAAAATATAAAAAATATTGCTACAAATAGTTCGTAATACACATCTCCGAAAATATAATAATTAATAATTAATTAAATTGCCATCTAGTGTAGAGTAGCAATACTAATAAATGTGCAATTTTAATTTAATTTCTATATTGTACCGATAGATGACGCACTCATAAATTATTTTTAATAATATATTATTTTTATATAATTATTTTTTATTTAAATTATGTTTATTGTAAATTTAATAATAATAAAAGATATAAAATAATATTTACATCTATTGTACGGAGCAGAATGCAGTCTCCACTTTCAAAAATCACTGAAGTTCCAGACCGAGTAGGGGGACAGGGCAGGTGCCGTTAAACAATACTATTTTCGTTTTATTTCATTTCATTTCAGAGTACAGACTGTATAAAAAAGTGTCGCTAGGAAGGCGCTAAATAAGGGTGGCGACACTGTAGCTACGGTCTAAATTTTAAAGAACTTCTTACAATTTTTTTACTGCACAGATTTCACCATAATTCTTTTTACAAAATTATTTTATTGCTTTTAAAAGTTTTATTTTCATAACCACTCAACGTATTTTACGGCGATTTCATACCCTGTAGCTACTCGAGCGCTGTTGTGGAGAGTTTTAGAACTTACTGCTTACAGATGGGCACATTTTCAACTATTCTCATATGGGAGATTGTTCTCCTTACCTCTATACTCCATGATTTCAGTGTTCCTGACCATCATTAAAAAAAACAGTTTTTTAGGGACCGCAGATCCTGTCAGTCATTTTTTGGAATCCGAAGGATCAACCGTTACCGTGATTTCCGGTCGCTATTGTGAGATGTTGGAGAACTTTCCCTGTCCCAAAATGGAAGAGTATGACAAGATACACGACACAGAAGCCTTCTGGTTTCAACCAGATGGAGCCACAGCCCATAATGCCCGTCATTCACGCGAAATTTTGCAAGAGCTCTTCCCCGGTCACCTGATCTCTTTGTAGGAGAATATTCCATGGCCCCTCGCTCCCCCGATTAGACCCCGTGTGACTTTTCCTGTAGCAATAAGTCAAAGCTGAGGTGTACAAACTTCGACTTCGAATCCTTGAATCTCTTAGAGGCGATTGAGGATGTCATCGCTGGAATTCATTGAGATATGCTGGGAAGAATAGCTAATATCATCTTTAAAGGGCTCAATATGTGTTTGCTCGCCAAGGCCTTCACTTAGACGAAAATATTTTCGAAAAAACCACGAAAGAAACCGGCATCATGTGTACCTACTTTTAATAACAAAAACCTTTTTTATGTATCTTAAAGCGTTTTTTTTTTCAGTTCACCCTTCAAATCAGAGACTGCATTCTGTCCCATCCTGCATTATATTACCTGAGTCAGATAAAGCTGTAAGATTCGTATAGGCTAGCATCGCGTCGCATAGGCGCTAACATCGCAGAATAAAGATGTATTATATTAATAAAATAAATCTTATAGTTTTCTATAGATGGCGGTAGCATCATCCCAATTACGTTGACGTAAAATATCCGAACAATCGACGGGGAGCAGTAGCATCGAAGGATAATAGACATCTGGCCATAGATTACTGACTATATACTAGAGATAGATGAGCAACTCAAGTTTTATTTACGTTAAGTTCCGTGTCCAACCGTCAGGTGGCGTAAAATTAAGAGTGCTTTGTGCCCGCCCTTTATTTGCACTTTACAATTTTATATTTTCAGAACCATTAATTACATTGCATAAGTGCTGCAATGTAATTAATAGTTCTTTATATTTCTTGTGCTAATTGCTAGTTCCTATTAATAAAATAAAAACCGGATATATTTAAAATGTTTATTGTTTAAAAATTTCTTGCCTAAATTAATAACATTAGATGTGTTAAATTTAACAATATTTGCACAATATCAATTGATTTCTTTAAACACATTCTTTTTAACTGGTTAGTTAAGTTAGGAAATATATTATGTTACAGAGAATACAATACAATAGAATTATTATTATTAAATATAGATTATTACATAATACTTATTGAAAGTCATGTTTTATTTACTACAGATACCTCTGTCCTGGGAAGAACCAACAAGAAACCCAGCGGGACGTTTTCTAAAACATATTTCACTTTACAATCATTTTGTTAATACATTTTTTAAATAAATTTTAATAGTACAGGCATGGTGGCGATCACCTCAATCACAGGGGTTATTATTGATGTATTTTTTGATATTATAATAACACTTTTTGTACATTTTTCCTTAAATAAAACATATCAACTTATTTATTGACAAATTTTGTACATTTTCTGAAATTTTGTTTTAAAAGCGCATATGTTTGTTCTTAGTTTTTAAAGTATAAACATCTTTATTCTTATGAAAGCTTTTATGTTTTTATGTACATACATTAGTATATATATATATATATATATATATATATATATATATATATATATATATATATATATATATATATATATATATATATATATATATATCCTATACTATTAAACGAGCAATTCTTGTATATATGTATATATATATATAATCGGGATCTCGGAAACGGCTCCAACGATTTTCATAAAATTTAGTGTCCAGGGAGTTTCGGGGATAATAAATCGATCTAGCTAAGATTTATTTTTAGAAAATGTCTTTTTGTCCGTGTTTTTAGGCAATTAAAAACTGCTACAATATAGTTAGAATAAGAAGGTAAATTTTGACAGTTTGGTAATGATTATAAATAGCTTATTGGTATAATGGGCGGTCACAAAATCGTAAAACCCCGGTTCGAGCTCAGACCGACCGACCGACCGACTTTTTTATTTTTTTTTCAAGTTTCTTTCTTTTTTGAGAAAATATATTTTTTTCGAGCCCTTTTTTTAGTATTTTTTAAAAACACGAAAATTTAAATAAAAATAATTGCACTCATGATTTTTTATTCAAATAACCAGTTCAGTTTTTTCTGTTATGTCGCTAAGATCAAAAAATATTATTTATAATTCATCAGTATGTAATTTGTATCTAAATATAATTTTCAAAACACACGAATTAAAAAAATCGAGCGAAAAATACCGAGCAAAGCTCGGTCAACCGGGTACTATATATAATATGTACAACAATACATACATTATTGCTATGCCAAAGTTAATATATTTATTTCTTTAAATTTTTCTCTACGCGACTTTTACAATTTAAGATATAAATTGAACGTACGGCTCTCTTTTATAAAACAAATACGGCTTCAATGTCTAATACTAAGAAAAACTGTGGTATCCACAAGACTCAACTACTTCCCATTTAAGAGCACATTTGATAATTGAATCCTCTTCAAAGGTTTGCTTCTTTTCCATAATTTCAAAAATTAGTATCAATTAATTGTTAATAGTGGTACATCTTTAACTTAATATAAAAAGATATATTTTGTAGCAGCATTATTAATCTTTAAAATATGTACTTGATAACGTTATCATATTTTGGTAACAAAACTTTTTTTTAAATGTGTGTAATAACTATACTTTTAAAAATACAAACAATTTACAAAAGTGACTTTCTTATGCTCACTATACCATTGTAAATGTGTAAATCAATATATTTTTTTTTACAAAATCAGCATTTTATATATGTATTATAACATTACTCATACAGAAGACAACCTCACAAACCATTTGCGAAATTATAATCAATCTACATTATGGAATGCAAATAAATATTGTATTGTATCTAATAAATTGTGGAAGGTACCATATAATCACATAAAGCAACATTTATATTATTTTAATACTAAGAAATAATATTTCAATAAAACTGATATCGTTGACTATGGCACACCCACATATTCCTGAATGTGCAGTTAGTACAGCATAATATGAATATCGTGGAAGATAGTACAATTTCGAAGACAAATTGTTTGGCAAAGACGAACATTAAAAAATGTCCTTACATAAATACTAATTAAACCAGATATAAACTCAATTATATTTAAGCAAACGAAAGAACAACGCTTGAGCATGGCAGAGTGCTTGTGTTTCTAAATGCTTGATGAGATGCTAGTGTTCTCCTCGCTACATTACAATGCAAATGTCATAGGTTTTGAGGACTGAGGATGTTAAGAGTGAAAATATGATCATGAACATGTTTTGGTTTGATGATAAAGGAGATAAAGTTCATATTAAGCTATCAACTAGTTATAGATTTTGTAAAAATGCTACGATGGCAGTAATTAAAAAATATATATAATAAAAGATTTATAACAAACATGATTAAATGGTGTCTATGATCAATTTACAATTAACACCAAAGTAAGCAATAATTAAGTTAATAGGACAAAGAGAGCAAGAATGCTTTTGAAATTTAAAATAAAAAATAACTTCCTTTATTTGATACTTATACTTATCTAAATGGGAAATTTTATTTCAAAAGATTTAAGATTTATATGGATGACACTTTTTGTACATTTTTCCTTTAATAAAACATTTCAACTTATTGACAAATTTTGTACATTTTCTGAAATTTTGTTTTAAAAGCGTATATGTTGCCTCATAAAAGCACTACTGACTCAGTGGAGTCTAGTAACTGGTGTTATAAGCTTATGTTCGTTCCTAGTGTTTAAAGTATAAACATCTTTATTCTTATGAAAGCTATTTGTGTTTTTATGCACATACATTACATTTTCGTAACTATATTGCTATGCCAAAGTTAATAAAACATCCAACACACCCTTAAAATAAAACAACAATATAATGACAATTACAACAAATTATTTAAATTCTGTGGTATCCTGCCAATCGAAGAAAAATTAAAACTTACTTTACTTATAGAACAGTTCTTTAATACAAAATTACAAGTCATACCGACGTACAAACACCAGCTTAGAAGTATATATAACCCTAAATTAATTATAGCTAAAACACATAATATGTATGGCGATCATCAAAATAAGATTATTAATCCTAAATTAATTAATAAACTACCTAAAACCTTAAAGGAAAATATCAATCCCAAAAATATTAAATACAAATTAAAAACATACTTTTTGAATCAACTAACATAACTAAAAACCAACATACTTAATATTTGTAATATAATTACCATATATCACAAAAACATGAAATAATATTTCCTCCAAACAGCCTGTATACTACTCTAACTAGCCACTACTACTCATTCTAATGTTACCTATTTTTATAGTAACGAGCGAACCTTCTAACTCTAAATAATATTAAAATATTTGCACTCGAAAGACGGCGAACTGCAGTGTGCAGAAAAATCTTATATAGGTTTATGTTGCACTGTACTTATGAACTTAGTTTAGTATCTATTTTAGTTGTTGTAAAATAAAAAATAAAATAAATAATACATTTATTTCTTTAAATTTTTCACTACGCGACTCTTTACAATTTAAGATATAAATTGAACATACGGCTCTCTTTTAAAAAACAGATATGGCTTCAATGTCAGTCACATGACTCTAGTAGTAATACCAAGAAAAACTGTGCTTTCCCAATCCATTTAAGAGCACATTAATTATTGAATCCTCTCCAAAGGTTTGCTCCTTTTCCATAATTTCAAGAATTAGTATTAATTAATTATTATTAGTGGTACATCATTAACTTAATATAAAAAGATACATTTTGTAGCAGCATTATTAATCTTTAAAGACCACTATACCATTGCACATGTGTAAATCAAATTTTTTTTTACAAAATCAGCATTTTATATATGTATTATAACATACTCATACATAATACAACCTCACAAACCATTTGCGAAACTATAATCAATCTAATAAATTGTGGAAGGTACCATATAATCACGTAGAGCAACAAAAATAATACTAAGAAATAATATTTCAATAAAACTGATATCATTGACTATGCACACCCACATATTCCTGAATGTGCAGTTAGTACAGTATAATATGAATATCGTGGAAGATGGTACAATTTCGAAGACAAATTGTTTGGCCACGTCGATAAAAACAAAAAAAGCCTTAAGATATATATTCTTAGGTAAATTGTTCACTTTACTCAAAACGGACATTAAAAATGTCCTTAAATAAATACTAATTAAGCCAGGCATAAACTTATTTATATTTAAGCAAATGAAAGACTTGAGCATGGCAGAGTGCTTGTGTTTCTTAATGCTTGATGAGATGCTAGTGTTCTCCTCACTACATTACAATGCAAATGTCATAGGTTTTGAAGACTGAGGATGTTAAGAGTGAAAATATGATGAACATGTTTTGGTTTGTTGATAAAGAAGATAAAGTTCATATTAAGCTTTCAACTAGTTATGGATTTTGCAAAAATGCTACGATGGCAGTAATTAAAAAATATATATAATAAAAGATTTATAACAAACATGATTAAATGGTGTCTATGATCAATTTACAATTAACACCAAAGTAAGCAATAATTAAGTTAATAGGACAAAGACAGCAAGAATGCTTTTGAAATTTAAAATAAAAAATAACTTCCTTTATTTGATACTTACACTTATCGAAAGGGGAAATTTTATTTCAAAAGAATTAAGATTTATACGCATGACGTAGTAAACTGCTAAATGGGAGCATTTATAATTGCTCTTAGATAGTGATGTGGGAGAAAATGAACTACGGATGATGCATAAGTAAACTGACATATACCTAAGTGTAACCTGATAAAATACCTAAAATTAGGAGTAAAGCACGAATTTTAACCAACGTGTATCAGGTTGTCTTTGACTTTGTGCAAATAAGTCTTTACATATTAATAATTAATGTTCAATAAATATTTGTCTTTAACAACTTTGTTTTGATTTTATTTTCAAAACATTTTTAATTACCCCAAGAGAGCAAAGATACTTCATAGCAAGTATATTGTCCAAAGTCCGCCACGTGCCACGTCCGCCATTTTGTTTTGGTTTCTTTCGAACCACACTAATACTGTCTACTTCATCGTTCGACCCGCCATGCCTTTAGTCGTCACTTTTCGCGCGCTCAGTATTCAAATAAGCCCCCAAACACTTCAATTACACGAGTATGAATAAATTTAAAATGGTCTACTTAGAATAATAACTGTTACAACTTAACAAGCGTGGCAACATGGCAAAATCCCCCCCCCCCCCCTATGAGGCTATTGGGGAGGCCTATGTTCAGCAGTGGACTTTTATAAGCAGCAATGGAAAAACCTGTATTAGATCTATCGCCGTGCAAGGTGTTATGCTCGGGGAGCGGCCAATGCTACGTGTGCTAATTCGGGGCTGTTATAATAACTTCTGTTAGTCAGTTTTGTTTGATTTTGTTTAATTCCTTTAATCAAAGATTTTATAAAAAGTGTCTAAAACATAACTCGGAACGTATATGCTGTGAAACAAAGTTTTACCTATTACAATGAGATTTCAGGAAGTTAAAAAAGAGATGGAAGTTGAATGAAGAAATTGTTAGCAAGATGCTAATAATACATATATTATAAAATCTGGATTATTTACTGGTAAAAATGACCTCCACTCCAAACGAAGAGGTAGTAAATAGAAGGTATTTTACCGCTCACATTTTGGCAGTTAGCAAATTTTCAGAGATTGAAAACTAAAATATTTTTATTTAACGAGTTATAAAAAGATGAAAATTAATGCAGGTATGTAAATAATGTAATAATGACATTTGTAAGACAACCCCACACCAAGCAAATACATCAAATTTGTAATGTTTCAAGAAAAACACCTTTGCGACTTTCAGAAAACTTTTCATGTGTTGGAGATTATAACAAAAATAATTAAAAACATTTGACCAATGATTTCCCCGAAATAGGATATTTGAAATCATTGTTAATAAATAGCAAATTTCAATTTTTAACATGACATAAACATAAAAAAGTAAGGAGGTATTTTATAAAACAAATTTAATACATGTACATGCACTGACACACACACACACGCGCGCGCGAGAGAGAGAGAGATCACTTATTACGTCTATAAAATTTTATGATTTCTTTATACAAAAAATTAAATTAATTTAAACAATACAACTATGTATTCCTCATCAACAGGGGAGATGGGACGGTCCGTCACGGAGTCCCAGTCGCCTCAGATGACCCGAGAGGCTGACTGGGATTAGCCCATTCGCAGAGACGACTACAGGAATAATTGCGGTCGGCCAACCACTCCACATGTCGGTCACCTCGTGAGCCAGGTGCAGATATTTTGTTCGCTTATCTGTTTCGGCTTTCACGAGGTTCTCGTCATACGGAATGGTAATGTCGACCAAAAATATCCTTGACTGTGCCCGGTCCATCAGCACAATATCAGGCATATTCGCAAGAATAGTCCTGTCTGTGATGATGGCCCGGTCCCAGTAGAGCCTGGCGCGGTCATTTTCGAGCACGGCTTCCGGCAAGTACTTGTAATACGGCAATTTCCGGTCCACGAGACCGTATTTCAGAGCGAGCTCCTGGTGTAGAATTCTGGCTACTAGGTTGTGCCTGTGCAAGTACTCAGAGTTAGAAAGCGCCGAACAACCGGAGATGACATGCCTAAGTGACTCCCCGGGATGGCGACAAGCTCGACAGACGTCGACGGTGCCATCCTTTAGGATGTATCTCCGATAGTTGTTGGTCTTAATAACCTGATCCTGTATTATTATTATTATTATTATATTATTACATTTTCATAAATATATTGCTATGCCAAAGTTAATAATATAAATTGAACGTACGTCTCTCTCTTATATAAAACAAATATGGCTTCAATGTCAGTCGCATGGCTCCAATAGTAATACCAAGAAAAACAGTGGTATCCACAAGAAAGACTCAACTACTACCCATTTAAGAGCACACTGATAATTGAATCCTCTCCAAAGGTTTGCTCCTCTTCGATAATTTTAAGAATTAGTATCAATTAATTGTTGCATCTTTTACTTAATATTAAAAGATACATTTTGGAGCAGCATTATTAATCTTTAAAATATGTACTTGATAACGTTATGATATTTTGGTAACATAACTATTTTTTTAAATGTGTGTAATAACTACACTTTTTTAAAATACAAATAATTTACAAAAGTGACTTTCTTATGTCCACTATACCATTGTTTACATGTGTAAATCAATATATTTTTTTCTACAAAATGAGCATTTCATATATGTATTATAACATACCATAGAATACTTTAATATACAATAGAATGGCACTTCCGTCGACGTAATTACGACCACACATACAAGCAATTACAAAAATTAATATAGTATGTAATTGATGTAATAATTGTAATGATGATCTTTGTAAGACAACCCCACACCAAGCAAATACATCAAATTTGTAGTTTCAAGAAAAACGGTTTTTGCAACTTTCACAGAACTTCATAATGTGTTGAGGAGATTATAACAAAAATAAATAAAAACATTTGACCAATGATTCCCCCTAAATGGGATATTTCGGGTCATTAAATTGTTAATAAATATCAAATTAAAATTTCCAACATGACATAAACATAAAAAGTAAGGACCCTTATCATAAATTTGTTGATCAAGTTAATTGTACATAGTTCAGACCCTCAAAGATTGCATAAGAGATGGTGCAATAAAATATTAAAAGGCAGACATATTAAAATCAATAATGACAAAATAACACTTAACTACTAACTTAAACAATGAATTTGGTTTTACACAATTTTTATAGATCCTGTATGTTTTCTTACAGGAACCTCCATTAAAAGAATCAAACAATTGATCAAACAGGAGTAGTATATCTGCCGTATCTTCACATTCTTGTGGCAGCAACTTATTTTCTGCAAAGAAATAAAATGTTATGAGCACTTTTTAAATAATAAGAAGCAATAAAATGTTTGACACAAGAGGAAACTACAAGTAAATACTAAATATGCGATAAAGATATCTTACAAAAAATAATTTCAATATTGAATGTTATTTAACAAAGTATATATACGTACACTTGCACAAAATCGTAAAACTTCAATTTTTTCTGCTGCTGTTACTTGACTTTTTTGTCTTATATTTTGTTTTTTGAAATCATTATTTTGTTTAACATTTTCTTTATGTTTTATCTGTACATTTTCTTTTAATCAATGTATCTGAAAAAAGTATGCCAAACAGATAATCATATAGAGATCAGATGAAATAATGACAGCGTAGACCTGATTGTATTGGAATCTCTTTTTTAAAGAATTTTAATTCTAACTTCTGCATTGTAATGATATTATACATATTATGCAATATACTATTAGAATGCTTTTGGAGCTGGCACAGTGCTGCTGTGTGCACAGTGCAAAAAAGTAGCATTCCTACTGCATGGCTTGCGGACCAGTGATAACAAAAATTTGAAGTTATATCTGCAAGAGTTTTGAGTCTGGAGTGCTTCCTCTCAAAGTTCTAGTTATTTCAGATGCAACAAAAGCAAGGTGCAACCACGACTAACCCGTTCCTAGGTTTGGATACAGGAATAATTTCGGTCAACTGCCTACCCCACATGTTATTTACCTAGTGAGTTGTGAGCCAGGTTTAGATATAAAGCCTTTTGACTTGTTTCAGCTATAAAAAGATTCTCAGGATATTAAATCTTAATGTTGTACTTGTTATTATTATAGTAAATTCCAGCCTTAAAAATTGACTGCCTCGTTGGTTTAGTAGTTGTATTGGCGCGACTTCTGATCATGAGGTCCTGGGTTCGAATCCCGGGTCGGGCGAAAAAATTAATTATTGGGTTTTTCTATCAAGAAATTCTCAATAGCTGCCCGGAGTCAGAAAATTGACGGTATATCACCCCCGTGCTTCGGAAGGTACGTAAAGCCGTTGGTCCTGCGCCTGATATCTCTCCGGTCGTGTCGGTTTACGTCCGATCGGAATATGAGAGTGATGGAGTAGATAGTGCACATGTGCTTACGCATACATTTGGGCACTATAATCCTGTCCCACGCCGATGGCTAGTCTCCATTGAGGCTGGCCGCAGTGACCGAAATTCAGTCTGGAGGACATTATCATTATTAAATTCCAGTCACTAAATCTTTAACTAATCGCACACTTGCTGGTATAGTAATAGAATATAGTTACAATAATTAAGAGTTTATCAATATTATACTACCACCAGAGAATTTTCTGGACCAATACAATTTGGGACTTTCAAGAAATGAGCCTACTCTTTTTTTAAAGCTATGGCAATGCGTATGCCCCTAGTGTTGTGGTCCTACATGGGTGGCGGTAGTCACTATCCATCAGGTGAGCCGCATGCTCGTTTCCACGCCGCCTCTTCTTTTAAAAAAATAAATTAAATACCTCTTATACGATTATAGTGTGATCTTGTAGTAGAAATTTGTGAAGAAAGTACATCCGGTATAAGTGATGTGGGTTCAATTCCTAATGTTTCATCATCTAAACCTGTAATAGTAGTGAAAGTATATAAGTAACACATAAAACTCTCTTGGGCTTGTTTTGTTCACTGCTACATACCATATATCATAATTACTAGCTTTTTACGCGCGGCTTCGCTCGCGTAGGGTTTAATTAAGCAACATTGATAAATGTTGTTTTATTCTAAATTTAGCAAAATTCAATCACTATTAGAGTCACCTCGCTGTGTGTCTTTCTTTATGTCTGTTTGTCAAAGATTTGGTTTTGAATTCTCAAAGACTATTGAACATAGATGATTAATATTTGGCATAGATATAATATGTTATAGGAACATGTGAATGAAGTTTTTCGTAATTGCATTAATATCTTATGTCTATAATCACCTGCTATTTTTTATATCAGGTGTATCTTCTGATGTATCCATAAAAAAGGTATCAATAACCAAATTGTCTTAAAATCAATTTTTTATTAACCTTTTTAAATTTGGATTTGAAGAATGTACATATAATTGTGTTAATATGTACATTCTTTCATCATTAAAATTAGTTTTAATAAAACAATGATGAATTTAAATCCCCCCCCCCCCCCGTGACCATGGGTACTGTCAAGTATCAAAAAACCACTAATTTGGCTTCAATGCCTTTTACTTAGTCCCTTGGACGTGTTTTTTCAAAAATATATTAGAATTACAGACACAACTTTTCTACAGATTTAATAATAATAATAATGTCTTCCAGACCAAATTTTATAGTGCCCAAGTGTATGTGCAAGCACAGGTCATCTCATAATCCAATGGGATGGTATTTCCTCACCACTGGAGAGTGAGAAAACAGGACTAACGGCTTTACATGCTTTTCAAGGCAAGAGGGGTGAAACGCAGCTAATTTCTTATCTCCAGACTGCTGCTGAGAATTTCTTGATAGAAATACCCAAAAACAGATTTTGGCCCAATCCAGGATCTAATGGTCAACAATTGCATTTACGACACTAGACCAGTGAGGCATTCAAGTGTTATTATAATATTAAGGAATAAATTAATGTATTTTCATTGTAATCATTCACATCACAAAATAAAAAGTACCGGCCAAGTGCGTGGCGGGCCACACCTTAAACCATTAAACCCAATGGACTCGCCCCGCATGGTTATTTCCCTCTGCCAAGGTAATGGTTTTAAAAACTTTCTGCATTTATAAAAACTGTTTACAGAATCTATTTTATTATTACAAGAATCATTACCACTAAGTAGGCACTCTTTGCCGATCTGTGCAATTAAGGTGTAATAAAGCAGTCAAATACTTAAAATTTACAAAAAGATGAAGTTACACTCTATATGTAGATATTTTTTATTGTGATACATGCTTTTTTTTCTATTAAAATCATTCAAAATAATGTTATAAGTAATAATCGAAAACTTTACCAATTAGGTAATCTGTTACTACCATAAATTATACTGTGGGTCACCCGCATAAACCAAGAGTATTACAAATGAAACTGTGTGAGGCTATTTCATTATATGAGTACTTCGAAAGGGACAACAATAACTACCAACTAAAAAATAAGTGAAAGTAGTAAGTAAGTAAGATTTCTTCATAAAATGTTTATTTCTTACAGTTCACAATAGCATTACAAAGTTATAATGTTGTTTTATGTCATTTTCTATGGAGTTGTAACAAAATTTTTACTAATCCAACTTGTTAATTCTAATTTGCTGCGATAGTTTTCCTTTTAATTACATTATATATGCTACCATTGAGTATACTTTCCACATTTCCAAAAAAGAGTTGGTAGAGGGGACACATGACATGACTCTAATGAAAAATACGACTAAAGCTTAATATTTAACAAAGAAACCGATAAAAGTGAATAAGCTTTTATTGCTAAGCCAGTGTGTGAATTGTAAACCTTACCCTGCGTTATAATCTAGGGCTTACTGCTAAAAGAATTGCTATTAAACATGACAGTGAGAAAGCTTTTAATAGACTTACCAAGGTTAAGACTGGGGTCTGGGAAGTCTTGGTTCGAGGATATAAAAAACGATCCTCAAAGATCTGATCACAAATGCGGTAGTTATTGTAAATTTCACAATCGGTTTTATCCTTTCTAAATACACACACAGCACAGTATATAAATGCACTAGAAATCGGAATAATATTAAATTGATTTCTATACTATTAGTGATTTTAATTTTTATACTATTAGCTTTATTAATAGTGAGTAGCGACCGCCATTATTGTTTATTGCGTATGTACGTAGCACATGGATTGTTTCCTTTGCATAGACTTAAATACATAAGTGTGCCCTCTAGTTCGTTAAAAGTAAGTCTTAGTTTACGTGCCCCACACGAAAGATGGCAGCACAAAAAGATATCAATTTGTTCTCAAAATAATGTTCTAAGTTGCACGCCCATGCATCTGGCAGTACTGCCACAAAATAAGAAGTAATTACATTACTCTTTAAATTGTAGGTACTATTATTTATTCTTTGATTATAGGTACAAAAGTAGAAACAGCATTTTTGACTTCTATTTATAAATAGGCATATTTCAATTGCGTATTGTTGTTCGTAGAATCATGCAATTAATAAATAAGAATCAATTACTCGCAGTATATATGGCCCGATCATCATGTAATCATAGTCATGATACCTGCAAGCCCAAAATACACAACACATCGAAAGAATGTTATACAAAATTCTTATCTTATGAGTCAAAACGTTATAATGCCGTAAAATTAGGGCATGTCTTAAAAGGAATTACAAGGTTCTTTGTTTAGAGTATAAATAAGTATAGTTTGCTTATAAACTTTGTAACCGAAACCCTAATATTGTAAAATTATAAAGGGTAGTTATAGACCAACATGGTTCTTTATTTTTAGTACTGATTTCCATAAATAATCTATTTTACTATAAGTATTACTATAAGTTTTAGTTGGTGACAACCCTGATTGAATAATTTTAGCGCCATCTGTTATCAAGTAATTGAGTTAATCATAAAGTGACCTAGGTTAAAAATAAAGGTGAGGGTTAATTTATTCTGATATTATTAAATTCAATAATTCCTAATTTTCTTATTGACATAATAAGTTCTTCATTATTTGTCCATATACGCTGGACATCCACCTATCCTGTTATATATGTTAATAAAATATATAAAACAAAAGAATTTGCTAATCATATATAATATTTTGGAAAAGTACTAATAATAATTGACTTTTTATAGAATAATGGTGACAAACGAGTACACAATCCACCTGTTGGTAAATGGATGCTGTGGTGGCCCATGGACATTTGCATTTTACCCTCGATTAAGAATCAAAATGCAGATGCGTTGTCCCTGGACAAAGATAGTATGCCTCGTTTCCAGTAGTGTCTCTAGTTCTCACATTCGCCATACAAAACACAGCAGCATTAAATTGCTATTTTACACTCCTATTTCGTGAGAGCGCGGTCCTATCAATTTCGAGCCGACCCATTCGTGCTAACACTTACAACCTTAATAAAACTGCAGTGTGGCTCTACCACGTAATCTAATGTGAAATATCCAAATCTCCTTAGCAAATCAAAATGCAGACTGCATGGATGAAATTGATTTGTTAACAAGATGAACAGAATAAAATAATTTTTATTTAATATAGATTACAAGTACAAAGATCAAAGGAAATAAAAACCACTTTTAATAGAAACATCTTTTTTTATTCCAACTTATAACCATACATAATATACACAGTACAAAAAAACTTGCTTTCATCTAATACAGCAATAAGGACAAAATAAAATTGTCACATTTGTTTAACTAATTCCTTTTGTAACATACCAAACAAATTGAGAAATCTAATATTATAGGAGAAACTTATCTACACGTCGTATTTAAATGTACAATGCTTCGAGCGAATGTGTTTTACCTCAATACAATAACTTAAAAGTATATACTGCTTAATATGTACTCGATGGAATTCGAATTAAAAATTTACACATTACATACATATCACTATAACTACAATTAAGCTGTAAATAACCTGAAAAGTTTTTTTTGTATTTCAATTAAGGAACATAAAAACATATCCACATCTCAACAATATCACCATATTCAGACTAATTTACATTGCACATACACCGATCGCGACCGCCGGACTAAAATCACATTTCGAGTACATTACAACGTACACGTACAACACACAAACGGCGCACGATCCACTTTACGCTTAATGGCATCTACACGGAACGGCGCACAGCGCGTATCACACTCGCTCCCAATCTTACGTTTAAATGCGGAACTTAGCGATTAATGTTACGTTCGAAGTTGAGATCAAATGGGGAAGGGCCGGTCGACTTTACTTGGCTTCGTCGAGGGCTTCCTCTAGGCAGCAGAGGGAATCCTTTACCGCGTGGTACACGATGTTCTTTATCTGGAGCTTGTCCTCTTTATTGGCGTGCTGACGGGACAGGCGTCGGAATTCCTGCGCCAGTTCGAAGCAACGCGAGACATTCTCTGGGGAGACAAAATCTTCAGCCACTTTGATACAGTCAAGAAGATTCCGGACTTGATGCGGAGCGCCAGCCGGAACGAAAACTGCATCGCCCGGGCATTGGAGAATGGCGTAGCCTTCTACACCGTACTCTCTGTAGAGACGTTCGCGTAATGCAGCGTCCAAGTACCAGGTTTGATCGTGTACGGGGTCGTGTTGTGGGCGGGGCCTTGCGCCGCGTTCCAACTCGGCCCGGACTAGGAAATCTCGGATTTTATCCGCGTCTTTAGCGGCATAGATGTGCCACAATGCCGCTGGGGGTTTTACCCTGGCTCTTCTTCTAGACAGAACATCGACACCGGCCTCCTCTGCAGCCCTGGCTGCTTCGCGTGCCCTTTCTGGCGCATCCGCTGGAGCACTGGCATGTACCATAACATTGACCGCATCACTTACGTCTAAATGAAGATTCGTTGTACCACCGGCACCGCCGTACGCCGTGTACATTTTCGGACCTAAGTCTGGGCGGACAAAGCACTCCGGCAAACGAGCAGCCAAGTTTAGTTTTCCATTACGTGACGTATATTCGCTTAGTGGCAAAACGCGCATGAGATCGTCGAAGCGAGCCGGTAATAATTCCGCAAAGTCTTCACCCGGCGGCCAGTCTTTCAATTTTAGCACCATAGGAGCCCCACGTTCGTCCCTTAGCCTCTTAGCAGCTAGGTCGAACCCGTCCCAAAACTTCCTGGCGGGCTGGTTGGGCACCACTAATCCTGAGGCGCAATTAACTAGGTCTACACGTGTGTCGCCAAAGTCGCGAGAGAAGCTCTCGGGACTCCAGAGATCCTTATCTAGGAGACTGGATACGTCTGAGACTAGAACTGGTTGGCCGCGCTTCCATTGGTCCTGTTGACAAACAAAACAACCACACATGAAACTTACAATCAAAAAAATTTTGAAATAAATTATAATTAACGAAAATAAATCCCAATTTTTTCAAGTAATAATAAAATTGAAATAATAGGTCGGGAAGGAATTCTTTGTATTTTGTTAGCATAAAATTTGAGAAAATTCTCTTTGGTTTTACTGTTTGTATCTGGCTGTTTTTAATATTAATATATAGGACATCAAAAAAAAAACTACAAAGTACAAACACTTTCTTGCCATTTTTCAACTGTTTTTCTGTCTGCTAAAATGATCTTACAAAGAAATTCGATAATTTTTTTTATAGAATAGGGTGACAAACAAACAAACAGGCCACCCGATGGCAAGTGGATGCTGTGGCCAATAGACATCTACATTTATCGTCAATTAAGAAGCAAAATGCAGATGCATTGTCACCCCTGAGAACTAAGATGGAATGCCTCATTTCCAGTAAAAAGGGTCTCCGGTTCCCCGTCAGTCCGAGAATTTTAATGTCAAAGATGCAGCTCGCTCTGGTTGACCTCATATGGATAAAGTTGATGCCATTTTTGAAAAAGTGGAGCAAGATCAGCATATTAGTAATTACGATATAGTCGAGGAATTGAGGTTTGAACACAAAACAGTTTTAACATTTAAAAAAGTTCGGCTGTACAAAAAGCTCGGTATTTGGGTACCACATAAGCTCACTGGAAAAAAACCTAATGAATTTTGTACTCATTTGTAATTCTCTTTTGTAACATAAAAAACTCGAAGCATTTTTGAAAAGATTAATCACTGGTGACGAAAAGTGGATCACCTACAAGGTGCGAAAAAAATGGTCATAGGGTAGTCAAGCTCCACAGACTATAGCGAAACTCGGATTAACACGCAATAACGTGATGCTGTGTGTATGGTTGGATTGGCAGGGAATCGTTTATTATGAGCTTATACCGCCAGGCAAAACTATGGATTCGGATCTCTATTGCCAACAACTAATGAGACTCAAGCAAGAAATTGGTAAAAAACGCCCAGAGTGGGTCAACAGAAAAGGAGTGGTCTTTCACCATGATTACGCCAGACCACACACATCTCTGGCCACTCAGCAAAAATTGCCTTGCACCCTTAGATTTTCACCTGTTTCGGTCTCTTCAGAATTCCGTGGGTAGTGTTAACTTCAAGAGAGGACTGTCAAAACTACTTGTCGCATGTTTTTGATCAAAAATCCCAAGATTTTTACAGCAACAAGATTATGTCACATATATATTATAATCAAATATAATTAAGCTTTGGAAAAAAATGTCTCGAATTTATATATAAAACGAATAAACTTTTTCCCGGACCTTATATTGTATGTAAATAATTATGGATATTAAAGTTTATATATCATATTTTACGACAAGCCTTTGATCTATAATCGGTTTATATATTTAAATAAATAAATAAATAATTTCCCCTTAAATGGTCATTCACAAGTTTGATTAATTGGTTTAAAAACTGTTAAAAACTTTTAAATTTATTTAAAATTGAAATTAACAGTTTAATGCTCAATTAAGTGGCAAATCAAAATAGTTTTTATCATTATTAATTTACTTTCGAAATATGAGAAACAAAATATTCATAAGACAGTATCTCTTTAAAAGCAGTAGAATCAGATTCAGACCTAACCAAAACATGGTTTAAATAACAAAAACAACTTTCAAATGAGAAATAAATTGATAGATAAAGAAACTACTCTAGGGGCATTTTAAAAGAACACAATAATTATATAATTATGAACTGAAATTCAATAATTTCTTACCTGGAAAGGCTTATAGTTGCCAGTATGCATAGGGTCAGTCAGGTGCAATAGTTTTCCATCGCAAAGCCAAGAATGCGGCACATCAGGATAGAGTAATTTGGATTCAGTGAGTGTCATTATGCGGGTAGGAAGTTCATCTCTACCTCTGCCAACTCTGTCGTAACGCTTCACTACATTCGACAAAGCAAATGGCTTGACCTCGCCATCTTCGTCCTTCTTTTCCTCCACAACGCTAGATATTACGTCGTCCAACAAGTCATCCTTATTTTTCTTCTGTTTCTTCTTCGGTTGCGTCTCGCCTCCTTCAGGTGCAGGTCTTATTAGAAGTTCTCTCAAAGTCGAGAAGTTTCCACCTTCTTCGGAGTCCGATGAACTGCTGTCAGACTTCTCCTCTTTAGTCTCAGTTTTCATGGGTATATCAGATAACCAGCTAACTATTGAGCTGCTTGTTTTACCATTCTCTGATTTCACTGGTGACGAACCATTTGTTGGGCTCTCATCTTTCACTTCCTCTTTCTTAACATTCTGTAGACAAAAAGAAAATTACCCTTGTAGTTTTTTCATATTGCCAAGTAAATTTACAATAATGTAATCGATGATGTATAAACTTATAGATACGTTGTCCGCACTCTAAAATGGCAACATGAAATGAAGCCAATTGGCCACATCGCGCTTAGTCACGCACCAACCTGTCGCGCGACGCTACGTTCGTTTTTAATTTATTATATCGTGATTCGTGCGTGAAAACCTGTGCAAAACATAAAGAAAACATGCCGTCGTGTGTTTTCAAACGATGTACAAATTATACCCCAAAAGTTAAAGACAAAAATGTGTCATTTCATGCGTAAGTTCACAAAACTACCTATTTTCATTTCATTTTATTCGACGACGCCGTCTAATGGCGGCCGGCGCATGCAGCTAGTAGTCAAGTAACATGCATCCCGCCGTACCCACGGTGTCATATTTTCTTTCTCTTTCTTCACGCGTATAAGTAGTTCTAGTATTTTCGCCGTTTTTAAGTGCCGCGATGTTCGTTCATGACGTGTCTATATATAATACGTCATTGAATGTAATGATAAGTTATGAAACCATGTAATGGCAGTGTAAGAATATTCACTACCCTTTATCAACCCGTGGGTGTCTAATAAGAGCAAAAAAACTGCGGTCGCCAAACCAACCGCGGGCTAAGCGTGGCAACTATGCCAAACACTCCTTCATGAGGCAATCTACTTATCACGCAGCCTGCAATGGGAAATTAGAAAAAAAATACGCTTTTAGATTTCACGAAATTGTAACAATTATCTAAAATTATAGATTTGGACGAGGGTTCTTCTACCTACTTGTCTACGAACTTCTTGTCTTGAACTACGAATTATTATGCGTGTAGGTGTATGCGTGTGCTGTGTTTGTGTGACATCTATGAATAGTTGTCATAGTTTTAGTTTCATCATAAGATTTGACTGTAAGTATTTAGTCACTAAATATTTGTAAATGTTGAGGATTCTCTTGACTTTAGTTTGTTCTTGTCCCCATAACAATTTGAAAGGCTTAGGGAATGGTGATGTGTAATCATATGTGTTCTAAAGTTTATGTTATTTCGTCATACTTTTGAATGGTTTTAGATAATAATGAATAAAATTAAATCCTCCAATGGTATGTGCTAAAGCCTTCCCAATGGTATGTGCAAGTTTTGTAATTGAGGATACATGTAGATGTCTATTACCATCAGGTGGATTGTGTGCTTGTTTGTCACCCTATCCTATAAAAAAACGCTGTAAGCTTGTTCTGTGCAGAACGGACTAAAGATTAATTATTTTAAAAGAGGGTAGCCGCGGTTAACTATAATATTGGAACGTCGAATACCTCTTATCCCCCCCCCCCCCCACGACCATGGGTGCTATTAACTACTCGAAAGGTTGGGAATATATAATAAGTTAGTTACCGTTATCAGATCACTCTGCGCTTTGGTCATGAAAATATACCTACGCTGCGCGGCCGCCTATAGGAGGTTAATTCCGTGAGGTTGTCACGCGCATGCTCGAAGCTGACGCACGCCTTGCGTTGACAAAAAAGTATTTTTTTCAAGTATTTAGGCACTTTGATATTTATTGAGTTTTTATTCAAGTATGGCCACCCAAAAAACCAAAAAGTACTGCATAGCATATGGGTGCCTAAATAAGAATAGGAATGTGGATTTTTCATTCTTAACTGTTCCTAAGTATAACGAAAGTTAAGATATACTTTTTATAGGTATGTATAGATAATTATTTGACTAGCGACCCGACCACAACTTTTTCGATTGTTTCGCATATAATGTAAATGACTTTAAACAATCGTTCAGTGTAACTAGACCTCCCAGTACTAGTTACTGCCTACTAATGCAAGATCAGCATATTATACTGGTTATTGGTTAAGCACTTGGTCGATAAAATAAAGATATTGAAAATAGAAGCACTTCGCATTGCCACTCACTCATTAATCGCAGTCGCATGTTTGTAAATAACAGAAATAAAATTTAAAACAGAAAATGGTAAGTAGGTAAATTATCTGAGTTTCAAAGGCCTTCATGTTGTTATAATCTTTCATTTTTCTAGATGTTGCATGTGAACATTCCTCACATTGAACACTAATGTTCTTATTATCAGCAAATTACTAGTACATTGCATACATGCAAATTACTAATACATCACATACATTGCGTAACACCTCGTTGTATTTCACTACGAACTAATATCAAAGGATTCAATTTGCGGTGCAGCCTTAACAAAAGGGTATAACGGGTTATGTGTGACACAGACACTCGCACGGAGACGTAAGATGCATTTTAACATAATACGCACGCCTCATTTTTTTTCGACGCTTTAATCGGTAGGCTAATTTCACGAAGGTCACTTCCGAGGTGTGCAAAATATTATGAACATTAGCGACGTTGTAACTAGGCTTAAGCGCGCTATCAGAGAGTGATCCTTCTGTTCCTTGAAGTATTTATTCCATGCCGTTACCTGAATCTTAATATAGATTGCTCCATATAGAACCTCCATATAGATTGCTTCAGCACCAAAAGAGCGATTAAGGCCATTTCATGGCCTTTTAGACGACGGCATGACCATATATATATGTACAATATATAGTTATTTCTTTTAGACATTCATTTACTCATTACACCCTACTTAAAGTCCGCTGCCAACACAATCCCTTACTATAGATTGTCCTCGTATGGCAGGGTATATTTATCATAGTTGCTATGCTTGGCAAACGGTTTGGCAGCCATAGTTTTTATTACAACGTCTTTAATAATTCGCTTTTGTGTATGTGTGCGTGTTCGAGTGTGTCGCAGTGCACACGTGCGTGCGTGTGCGTACCTTGTGCAGAGCGCGCTGCAGTAGCGCCTTGGCGCGCGCGCGGTGCGCGGGGCGCGGGGGCGCGGTGTGTCCGCAGGCGCAGGCGGGCAGCGCGAAGGCTGCGCGTGCTTCGTGCGCCCGGCGCGCCGCCGCCGCCAGCGCGCCACCTGGCGCGATCTGCGTCAGCAGCAGCCGCCGCGCCGGGTGCGCACCGCCCGACGTGCACGTCAGCCATCTGCAACACACACACATCAACACACTTAACAACCTCTTACTCAAAGCGATTATATTAATTTATAATAATAATAATGTCCTCCAGACGTGGCTGACCACGGCGGCCCGCCTCAACGGAGGCTAGCCAACGGCACAGTACAGGATTATAGTACCCAAGTGTATGCGCAAGCACAGGTGCACTCTCTATTCCCTCACTCTCATAATCCGATGGGACGGTAAACCGACACGACCGGAGAGAGAACAGGCGCAGGACCAACGGCTTTACGTGCTTTCCGAGAAAAGGGGGTAACTTCCTGACTCCGGGCAGCTACTGAGAATTTCTTGAGAGAAAAATTCTATTGATTTTTAGGCCCAACCCGGGATTTGAACCCAGGACCTCATGCAGTCGCACTACTACAACCGCTAGACCAATGAGGCAGTCGTTTAACTCAAAGTGATATCAATCTAATAAAACCGCACATTAAGACAGTATAACAGTTCAGGAAGAAACACCTTTGATTTCAGACAATGCCGCAACCCGTGTCACAAAATTTGGAATAAAATAGTTTTGAATATTATTATACACACATATTCATTTATTAACACGTAGTTTCGTTTCACAACTGTTATGCTGTATTGCTTATAATTGTACTACTGTAATAGTAAGGTTCGTACTGCAAACTCATGGGGTCGAATCCGCCATTCAACTACTGTCGTGAACTCATGAACCACTCTTAACACAAGCGTTTTAAAACTTGCTTTGAGTTATTAACGGGAGTATCAGTTATATTAATATATTTTTAATAAGACCGTTTTATTACAATAAATAAAAGAGGGAAATAAATATATAAAATGTGTAACTTGGAGAATGACTTTTTTGTTTACCCTGCTTGAATTAATCAATGTATAGGATCTAACTGCAGTATAAAAAGTTACAAAAATATAATATAATGGATAAATTCACTTTGGTTACGATCGAATCATACCATCAGTTTGTCTTCCTGTTTTTATTTTTACCTCAACATATAGTTTTACGAAATCCTTTCAGTCTTACTACAAGACAACACGAGGTTGGTGATAGTTTCAGGTTTGAATAGTTATTTTCAAGAAATTTGATATGTTCTCACAAATTTTAAGTATTTATATTCAAACATTTACACGGAACCACTTCAAAAAAACAGGTCCTAGATTAAATTTTTAACGTGGTAGAGCCATGTTGCAGTTATATTAATAGTATAGTTGTAGCAGGAATGGGTCGGCTCGACCGGGGAAGGACCACGCTCTCACAGAATACCAGCGTCAAATGGTAGCTTAATGTTGCTGTGTTTCGTATGGTGAGTGTAGAGAACCGGAGACCCTTTTTACTGGAAACGAGGCATTCCACCTAAGTCGTCACGGATGACAACGCATCTACATTTTGATTCGTAATCGAAGATAGCTGTAGATGTCTATGGGCCACAACAACCATTTACCATCAGGTGGACTGTGTGCTTGTTTGTCATCCTATCCTATAAAATAAAATAAAAACCTAATTATAAACTACTTTTTGTAATACAATGGTGCCTTAATTTTGAGTCTGGTTTTCATTAAAGACAAACCATTCATTAAATATTATTTATTCCTAAATATATTCAAACTTACCCGAAAGTATCTCTTTCGCTATTGGTGGTAGCATTGCTTGCGCTACTTGATTCGCTGTTGTTGGTATTGCCAGATTCACCCGATGTCCGCGACTTAAAAAAAAACATTGTAATAAAATTAGCATAAATAAAATGTTACAACAATAATAATTTTGAGTCAAATTATTGAAAAAAAAAAGACCCATGCGTGTTTAATTAGCTCGAGTGTATGGAGCATGTCATTATATAAGCTTGCGTGCATACTAATCTAACATTTGCTAAGCTCATTTGGACATTTACCTTATAGCAATCGAGGCACACAACGAAGCCACATTTCCCGCAAGTCCAGTGGAAGTTGAAGAGAGTTGTTTCGCACACATCGCACATTTCACGAACACCCTGAACTACACGCTTCCACGCTATAGTCTTATCTGCCAACAAATAAGTAGAATTTTCGTAAAATTAAAACACGACTAAAGTAATCTTAGAATCTGATTTATCACTTCAATTTAAAACTTCTCTTTTTGAAGTTGGTTTAAATTTAACATAGACATTTAGTTTCTTTAAAAACTGGTACCTTCATTAAGATGGTGGGACTCCGCTTCTTTCTCTTGTTGTAGCAGTTCACAGAACTGATCACCAATCTCCCGCAACAGGAAGCAACTCATCTCAATATCTAATTCCGCTGCGCCGGCAGACGACGACAGCCATAGTTTTCTATCCTCCTAAAAAAGGACAAAAATGATGATTTTTTAAATTTATTTAGCAAATGATGTCACAATATTTGATCAATAATAATAATACCTTTTTTTTAAACAATATAGGTTACAAAATATAAACCTGGGAACTATGATTAGTATTTATAATTTGAAGAGCTCTCTCTGTCCACTGTTTTTTCACATACTCATAAATGATAACTAAGTAATTTAGGCACTTGCTACACACCCGCCTCTCGCTGCTCGCCAACTCTTATCTAGTTTCTAGTTCTACTCGTTTCGCGTTCATCGTTAGCGGTGGGACAAAGTGCCTTACAGATGTTTTAAAGAGACTTTTCGTGCCATTTCGTATCCGTACGATATCAGGAATGCTATCCGCTTACCCACGATCGCATGGAAGCCAACCGTATGACACTAGTAATACTAAAGTTAAGTAATTTGTAGAGATGGGTCGAAAATTCGTTTCGTATTCGGTATTAAGCATATTCGGCAGCTTTATCAAATATTCGTACGCAGCCGAATATTCGGCTAAATCACCGAACATTTATTAAAGTAGTACTTAAAGTGTCCACTGTATCGAAATGTACGAATTGAGTAATGCCACGTCTTTCATAATTTTACTGTGGAAAGTATATTTTATTTATGGATTAAATCTATAGCGGTATGTTTTGGAGGCACTGTAGATTTAATTGCAATTATAGCAAATAGAAAGCTTGATAAAATGTTTTCGGAATCAGACAGAGAAACATTACATTACATTAGTACTTTGGTCGTCAGTTTCTCTAAAATAAGTCCAAATAATAGGTCTTCTGCCACTCATTTTTTATCATATAATTATGAATTTTCACTAAGAATAACACAACGAAATACTTTTTTTCTCACAAAAATAGTCAAAACATAAGCATGTACGGGCAATTTGCTCAGTACTAGATGATGCAATAACATGTCAGGTGTGGCGGGGAGCGAGAGGCAGGATCCGGCGCTAATACCGCGCGCTATGTGGTAACAAGTTTCGACATAAATTTGTTAGGTACCGAGGTGATCCTGTCGAATAATGTTCGGCCGAATATTCTTATTCGGTGAAATCCATAATTGGCCCATCTCTAGTAATATGTTTTAGCAGTATTCCCATTAATTTCAACTGTGGAATGGATAAGGTTGCCAACCCGCTAAGCATGGCAACTATAGCTAATATCGCCCACAGGAGGCAATCCGTGGGGGAGGCCCGTGTTCAGCAGTGGATTTTTGACGAAATGAAACGATAACGAAATGTTTTCCTTCCCACTTTGGTGAATTCGCTTTTCATAGTGGCGGTGGTACCTTAGACCGTGGGCTTTTGCGTGTCGGTCATTAATAGCTAGCAGTTTAATATGAAAATTGATTAATACGGAATAATTATTAACAGACTTTAGAAAGTTTAAACACTATTACTATCACTATTATGAAAACTCAGTAAAGGTTTGTTTAAATTTTGCGAAACCTTGTTTGTTTTTAGGTCACGTTAAAATCTTTAAATATATTAAAATGTACCTATATAGTTGGTATTGCAGCCTATATATACACGTCACAGCCCTCCTCTCATTACTGAGATTATGAAGTAATTAGACCGTCGCACTACCCCAGTATTTGTTGGCGAACTTCACATGTTCACAAAAAATGTCTATACCGGGTGTTAATATAATAATAAGTTACATAATTACCTCCTCAGCATCCTTATATGGATCGGAGAACCCAGCAATGGCAAGCTGTCTGTTCTTTGCGTACTTCAGTCTTCGGAACGCGTAGAAACGGCAGAATATGTTTGGCATGTCCTTGTCCCGTTGAGCGGGCGACCATCGACACTCGCGGCACTTGGCCAAGCGAGGGGCTACTTCGAAGCAGGGGCCGTTTTGGAGAAACGACTCGGTGCTAGGACGAACGGTCGACGAAGGGGTACGACGACTCTCGTCTTTCCGCCTGCCCCCTCGGCCGCCTCCCCTAGATCGCCTTCCGCGGGCTCGGCTGCTTCCCCCACGTTTACTAGACTCTACCCCGCTACCGCTCCCGCTTCCAGCAGAATCCGAATCTTTATCATCGCTCTCTTTATCACTATCGCTCCCGCTTTCGGAAGCCTTCTTCTTTTTCGGCTCGTCGCCGACTTTCCTCGGCAAGCCACCTTTTTTCCGCTTGGCTTTCGGCGGCTTTCGCTTTGGCGGCGCGTTCGATTCACGATCGGAACTAGAGCTGTCCTCCTCAGCATCATCGACCCGTCCGTTAATTTCCTTCGGTTTCCGGGGCTTGGACGTTTTGCGGGCGCCGCGCTGGATCGACTTGGCAGCGACCGGTACTACTATATTGGAACTGGAATCTTCCTGTTCGGAAGCGCGGTTAATGGTCATGGGTAGGGTGATACACGTGCCGCCGCCCCCAGAACAGTCGCCTTCACCTATGGGCGCGGTTTCGTGTCGCTGGAGCCAGGCTTTTTTGCCCAAATGCCGCACGGGTGCGCTGTTGTCACGCGGGTTCGGGGAGGCGACTTTTGCGGGAGTATCGCTATCGGCAATCGGGGTGACTGGGGGCGTTGCTGGTGGAGCTGGTGGCGTTGGTGCCGTCATGGGGGGAGACACGGATACTTGTGGTACTGGCGTCGGAGGCGCGGGGCTCGCTACCGGCGTTATATGCGGTGCGGGCGAGGCTCCAGCGGCTTTTTCTGGAGTTTCCACGCTTCCATCTGCGGACGGAACGCGCACATCACAAGGCGGCCCCGGCGCTTGCGGAGCGGGCTCGGACCCGAGGGGCGTTCGTCCGACGCTAGCAGCGGCGGCGATTAACGGTTCGGGTGCCGGTAGTTCGTCGATCCTTCTCCTTTTCGCATCCGCATCAGCCGGTTCAAATGGATAGCGCCGCCGTGGCGACAATCTATCAGGATCGTCGCGCGCGATGCCAAGGTCTAAAGGCTGCGTTTGACATGCGGTTATTGAAGGTGTTGCTTGATCGCCATGCGCTCGAGGAGGTGGGGCACGAGGCTCGGGTGTAGTCCGACAGTGCGCGACTGGAGGTGGTCGCGTTCGCGGCGCGGGTGAATACGCGGATGGTGGTGGATACGGCACTGGAGGTGGCTCCGCTTTCGTTAGTTGCAGTGGCGGCTCAACAGCGATAGTGTAATGTGCAGGACTAGGCGAGTTGCTTGGCTTTCCGTATATATGTGGTGGCGCCGGACTTGATACCTTCGGCTTAGCCGGCGCCGCCTGGTAGTAGGCCGGCGACCGCTGCGGTTGTTGGTACATCCGTCGAGTTTTATCCTGTGCAGGTAACGCGGCGTGCGGCGAGCTCTGGAGTGCCGGATGTTGGTGTGGGTGGGGCGGCGCATGTGGCGACAGTCCTGTCCGGTGCGGCCGCGGCAAGTAATGGGACGGTTCGCTCCGCGGCTTGCTCGGGTACGGATGTTTCTGTTCGAGATGAATTTGCTTAGCATCGTGCTTCACTATCACAGAGTTTTTTTCAGGGACTAGAGGCGGCGGCGCCGGAAGGTGCTGATCCTTAAGTTTCTCGTAGCCTCTATAAGGAGGATAATTGTAGGGGGCAAAGTTGGGCTCTCCCTTGGGCAGGCCTGGGTGAGATTTATCCGGTTTAGGGATGGCATGACGTGGTGCATGTGGGTTGTAGTCGGCAGGTGGTGAATAATACCGCGCGTCTGGGGCACGCAATCGTTCATGTTCCGCGACATTGACACCGACCCCACCAACTGCCCCCACTCCGCGGCCCGACAGGCTGTTTAATAAGGGCCACGAGGCGGCGTGCTGTGACATACTGCGTTCTCGCTGTTAAAGAAAACAACTTTTATAAAACACATACAATACTCAATGAACAAACAAAAATATTATACTTAAATATAAGAGTAAAAAATTGTTGTTCGAGCTGTCTTAAGAGATATTTAATTATTTATTATCCTACAATAAATGTACAAAGAAGATATTTTTTGTACATTTATTTTATTTATATTGATTTTGTTGTAATATGATTAAAATAACAATAACCTTTTGATTAGCCAGCCTAAGAGATTCCTCAAAATGTCTCGAAACAAGTTTTGATGCAGCGTTCTCCTGTTCCCTCCTTTCTTTTTCTTCCCTTTCTTGTTTTTCTCTCTCCCTCTCCCTTTCGCGTTCTCTCTCGCGCTCTCGTTCTATCCGTTCTCTCTCCTTCTCCTTCTGCTGCTTTTCCAGCATCGCCTGTTGCTCCTGTTCCCTTCTCTCTCTGCAACCAAAGAAAATGTTCACATATTATGGCACATTTTATTTAAAGAAAAAAAATGTGGTTTAGAAATCACCCACATAAAGTAAATAAGGAAATAGTAAATACAAAGGCCACTTTGCTGAACATTAAGATCAAAAAGTTTAACATCAAAAAGTTTAACATCAAAAAGTTTAACATCAAAAAGTTAAACATTATTCCACAACATAATCTATCTTCCTGACAATTTTCAAATAAATCAGCTTTTCTAGCATAATTGAGCAACAATACAATCCAAACTTACGAACTATTACAAAATATACTTGGATAATAAAAAAAAAAATTAATGACTATTAAGAAAAGTAGACAGTAACTTGTCTATAATCTTTAAAGCCTTAATAATCTCTCAGTTGCTGTCCATTTGTCTCGCTAAACCTCGAAATTGGCTCGACCGATTCTGATGAGATTTTTGTGTGCGTTTGAGTGGATCCCTGTATGGTTTAGATTCACAATTGGACCTCGTGGGTTGTCAAGATTCAGAAATCAAACGTGCGAAGCCGGGCCGGATCGCTAGTTAGGTAGTTAGTTCCTAATAAGGCGTTGGTACAATATTTTTTTAATGAACTAAAATTCAGCTCGGAAACGGCTCCAACGATTTTCATAAAATTTAGTGTCCAGGGGGTTTCGGAGGCAATAAATCGATCTAGCTAGGATTCATTTTTAGAAAATGTCGTTTTGTACGTGTTTTCAGGCAATGAAAAACTGCTACAATAAAAGAAGGTAAATTTTGACAGTGTTAATGAATGTCATAGCTGTAGTAGTAGGATATCGGGCGGTCGCGAAATCGTAATACCCAGGTTCGATTCCTGTCTCCGGTCCGACTTTTTTTCCTTTTTTTTTAAGTTCCCTTCCTTTGTGAGAAAATCTATTATTTCGAGCCTTTTTTAGTACTTTTTTAAGAATAGGAAAATTTGAATTAAACTAATTGCACTAACGATTTTTTATTCAAATAACCAATTCAGTTTTTTCTATTATGTCAATAAGATCAAAAATAATATTCATGTTTCATCATTATTTAATTTGTATCTAAATATAATTTCCAAAACACACGATTTCCAAAAAAATACCGAGCAAAGCTCAGTCATCCAGGTACTGTTATGAAAAAGGGACAAGGAAATCTGATTTAAATTCAACAAAGGAATAACATAAACATGTTAAGAATGAAATAAAATATAAATTATTTTTAACATCACTAGCGTTTTACAGAGGTAAGGGACAGCTGGCACACATCACCGGAGGTTTTCCCATAACAACCACTCTGAACAGTCACATTAGTATTTCTATGCACTTGCATCAACAAATGAAATTACATAATAAATTACGTAAATGAAATTACATATTTTTGTTGATTGCATTATCCCACATCATAAAGTATTTTTAGTTTAATGTTCTGAAGGCTATTTCTTTAAATTTTATAAGTATGGTAAGTCCAAATTCACTCCCTACATAATTTTATATTATGGTGTTTTATCTATAGACGTTTCAAATTATTTAATTTTATAATTTAAGTTGACAAAATTTGACTATGTGGTAACACATATCACTTCACATGAAAATTGGTTTTATTTTTTAAAATACCATATGTAAAAAATAATTTTGGTTATTTATAGTGATGCATCGAATACTACTTTAACGAATGCGAATATCAAACCTACTATTTGGCGAATACGAATATCTTGCCATGGTAATGAAAAATTAATCAATTTAATGATTTTCTATTGTTCTAATAATTAAAATTTACAACAGGCAATTTTTTATTTAAAAAGTATAAAGTTTGTAGATTTTCTGGTTTTAGGCGATTTCTTTTTTTGAGTCTGGATTTTCCCAGACGTTGAAAAGTCTTTCCGAGGCGACTGTACATGGTTTCAGCGAAAAATATTTTTGGGCGAGTTTTTAGCCTTCGAAAATGGACATCTTCTCGCCAAATAAAAGGCCAATGGATCAGAGGCAAGATTTAAGACTTCGTATTATTGCGATTGCTTGAAATAATGTAGTTGATAAGCTCTTTTGTAGCTTCTTCATAATGGGCCAGAATATCAACAATTGGGCTCGTAAGAGCCCATTGCTTTGCTGTGATTTCATGGCGACAATTTGGTAGAGATGGTAAAACATTTTAAATCGCTATGCGTTGTTCATGTAATCACTTCAATACCTGATATGTTGAGTCCCGTCTGGTTTCAACTTCTTGAAACAAAACAAATTTCGGTATATTATTAGCTTGTTGTGAATCTTCCAGTTGTTTGAATGTTAATATGAGTAATAACTCCCGTGCCCTTGTGTAGCTGCCGTTGCGGCTTACGGCCTATGCAAACGTCGCTTTACGCGCCAACGAAGCGCGTTTTCAAAGTCTGCCTTTAATTAGAGTTGCGTACAAAAATATTAGTTTTTAAATATATGTGATTAGTATTCGCCGAATACGAATATTCGGTACATGTCTACTATTCGGCGAATACGAATATTCGTATTCGTTGCATCACTAGTTATTTATTAAAGCAATGTACATAATAACATCAATATAAGATGTATGTTAAATTATTAACAAAAACTATGCTGCTTTTTTCACTGCTTTATAGGAGCCAGTAAAAATTATTTACAAATTTATTAAACAATCCGAATTTCATTAAACAACTTCTATCAAAATCAGTCTATAGGGATAGGAACTAAACTATCACTTATTTGTGTATTTTGCTTTCAGGCAATGTAAAATGTTTCACCAGTAAAGAAAAAATGTATGCAATATGCAAGAATGAAATACATTCTAAATAAAACCATGTAGCTTCAGGAAACAATTTTAGCAAATCCTCTATCTAGCTCTCAAATGTCATGCCAGTTAAAACATTGTATATAAAGTATGTTATATAGTTATATTAGAGTATATTATATAACCTGTTGAATAATATAATACTTAGAAACATATTTTCTATATAAGTAGTTTCAAAGTGTAAGATTAAATATTCCATAAACCCTTTCATTCAGATTATAATTTTCTTCATTCTTGTTTATCAAAAGTAAAACTATGTTGCTAAACACGGGGTTCTCTCTACAATGAGTGTGATGATTTACTCTTAATAAACATTTATTTAAGAATTATTCAATTAAAACTATTAAAACCATTTACTTAATTTAAAAGGCGTTAATGTGCGTAAATTGAGTTAAAAGCGTTTTACTATGTTTAGATATAGATATAAATGGTAAAATAAGCAATAAACTACGTTAGTGAGTATTACAAAATTGTGCACCGTATGTGAACCATCTCGATTGAGTGGAAACACATGCGGCGATAATATAAACACGCTACGTAAACAAGCCTATGTAACTATCAATCTGCAGCATTCACTGTTTATATTACTTCTGGAATACTAGTATCTAATAAGGTTTTACAGGTGTTATGAATAAATGCAAAACACTGTACTTCTTCCTGCAATTACTTATGTTGGTATAGTTTTTCTTTTTGTCTACTTTGGTTTTTTAAATCGATTGCTTGATATACCCCATTTCGTAATGCACTAATTTGGACCTATGTTTTATGGGCTGAACTTATGTTCGGTCAAGGCAGAGCCAATACTCTCGCACTGTTTTATATTTTACTACTACAGCACACTGTTACAAAAGCAATTCGATGGCAATAGTTACCACAGCCTCAATCGTTTGCTAGCAGATTGTACCGCTTGCCGCCTGCATATTGGAGGTATTTGGTGAAGTTCTAATGTCTCCCTTACAATACAAACCATAAAAATAATTTTTTTAGAACAATGTTCATGTTCACGGAGCGATTGAGTTTGTATTGTACACTCCAGATATGAGATGATAGTAACGCAATGTCATTAACGAAGACCTTGAATTGCGAAATCGAAAACGCATATGGTTATTGTTAAATAGTACAGTAAATAATAATAAATATTAATTTTTACTTACTGTATTATTACAATCAAAACACTTAATAATGTAGAAGTAACAAATATAACAGTAGAACCAGAGCGACCGACATCGCCCAACGGATTAGTAAGCTGAAGTGGCAATGGACCGGCTACATAGCTCGAAGAACCGACAACCGATGGGGGGAAAAGGTTCTCGATTGGCAACTTCGTAACGGTAGGCGAAGTGTAGGGCGATCCCCCACTAGAATGAGTAGACGACCTGGTGAGACATACAGGAAATCGATGGATGCAGGTGGCACAGGACCGTGCTTTGTGACATTCCTTGGGAGAGGCCTATGTTCAGCAGTGGACTTGTGAAGGGCTGTAATGATGATTATGATAATTATAATGACGAACAAATACTACAGCGTTAAATACAGATACATTGGCAATATATTGTATTAGCCAATGTATCGACATGGATGATGTTTATAAGACGATATAGCTATAGATTTTATATTTGGCGCTTCAAGAAAGTAATATAAACGCGCGGTCTTTACAGTTTAGTTTAGCTTTCAAATGAATTCTGTCGCATACAAGAGACTAATTTTCACCGCTGGTCACATCCAGTGCGACTTACGAAATCGCCTTTTATATAAATATTTTAATCTATGGTAACGTTAATTCACACTAGTATAAACTATACTCGAACAATAATAATAATATAATATTTATTCAAACTTTGTCCATAAAGATGTTAGTAGAACAATAATATATACTTAAAACTAATGTAGAAGTTAAGACGGTTTTGTCAAAGAACGTTTGAGAAAATGTATAAAACTAATGCAAGTTTTTTTTTCAACGATATTTTAGGAAGTACGATATTAAGAAGTTATTGGTCTGAACCAATTCTTTTTCAATAATATTAAGTAAATGAAATTATAGAAAAATAAAACATTTATATATTTTTGGAAACGGTGCTTCAAGACCACTAACACAACACTTAGAGATTTGTAGAAAAAAAATTACCATTTTACGCCTCCAAACTCAACATATTTTGGGTTACGGCCTTACCCTTATACCTTCACCGAATTTCAATACATTCCGTGTGTTAAACTTCCGACAAGTCTCTCTGAGGGATAGACAAACATACACTAAATAATTTCAAGGGTATACTCGTTTTATGTAAGGAACGCTTAACATATTCACGAATTTACATTATCGTTGCTGTAAGAAAACATTACAGATATCACCCTATGCTAAAAGAAAATCCGTGTGAACCAATTCATAAAGAACAAACGCATTGTATGTGCACAATAACTATTCACGAAATAGAACATAAAATATTTTACTATGGCACGCTATTTATGACAATGAATGACATTCGATGTAAGTTGATTGCAAGCACATAACATACAATTTTCACGAGTACACCCATTTTAATTATTCACACATAAAATACTACTACGTACGTACCTACGTAACCTATTAAGGAAACACGTAATATTTGTTTTGTACACTTCCATTCAATTTATACAAACGTGTTTTTTTTTTTTAAATAAACTCAATTTAACTAATAATTTGCTAATTCCTATTACATTTTATATTAGCCACAAATAATCTATTTAATAATTCTGATATTGACAACAAAGATGTTTTTTGTCCTTCAAAATAAAACGTCACTTTTGACGTTCAATTTTTTTTTTTTAATATTATAGCAGTAGTTTTTTTTTTCAATACCAAATAAGTCATAGTTTCAATTTTAAACCTCTAGATAGCAACTTGTGGCCTGGTCATAACTATGTGTTACAAATCCTTGTTTTTTTTTAATATACAATAGTAGTTTTTTTATAGGATAGGGTTACAAACGAGCACACACAGCATGGCTCTACCACGTAAAAAACCTTGTCTACCTAGGAGTCACTCTGGCTGGGTACAAACCTCTTACCTATTCCCGCCGTTAAAAGGAAATGCTTGCACTGCTGTGCTGGAGGGTATAGAGCCAGTATAATTATAATTAATTTATAATTAGTACTCAGAAATGACTACATACACATCTGTGGCCTTTTTTGTTAAACTTGGTTGAACTTGTCCACGGGCATAAACAGTCACAATCTGGTGGACTGTAAGTTCGATGACTGCCTCGTTGATCTATTGGTAATGGAATTCCAGTCATGCAGTCTGGAAGTTGACGGTGTTTCACTCTCGTGCCTCGGAAGGCATATAAAGTGTTTGGACTTGGGCGTAATTCTCTCCTGTCGCGTCGCCGTCGCGATTGTCGACCGGATTTTAAGAGTGATGGAATAGATAGTTCAGTTGTGCTTGAGCACATACTTGGGCACTAACCCTGTCCCGCGCGGATGGCTGGTCTACTCCGTTAAGATAGGCCGCTTTGAAGAACGTTATTATTATTAAGTTTGCATTCCAATTTTATTAAAAAAAATACAAAACAGAAAAGCTTTTGAGATAACGATAAGGACAAAATTGAGCCGCAAGTACGCGTAAATCATACGATACTATAACATATAACCCCACATAATCATCGCCTGATTCGCGTCATAAATGACTAGCCATTCTAAGAAATAACGGATCACGCACTTAGCGTTAACAAATAAATATTGAACAATGTAATAAAAGGATTTAAACATTGCAACACAAGGTTTCAAGGTCTAGAATGTCGTGGGATAACAAGTGACCTGCTCGTTTACGCAAATAGCTCATTTACACTCGGCAAGCGGGAATTTCTTGGCGCAGCACGTGAGCGGTGTTTAATTAACTTAAATGGCCTGTTTGAAGCGGTTTTATTTTCAAACTGGTTTGTATTAATGGTAATTCATCAGAGACTGTGCTATAATATAAAATTTAAGCAGAAAGATGTAAAAGTAAAAGTAAAGTTACAGCCTATATACGTCCCACTGCTTGGCTCAGGCCTCCCCTCATTTCTGAGAGGGTTTAGGGCAAGGAAGTGTCCGCCGCGCTGCCCAAATGCGTGTTGA